>VZRR01011446.1:48716-88006 GCA_013398015.1 Oreocharis arfaki
TTTGGTTGTTTTTTTTTTTTTTTCCCCTAACGATCTCCTTCAACAGAATGGGATGGAAAGACGGCTGTGGGAGGGCGGTTGGGTGGTACACAACTCTTCAGTAAAGAAATTACTATTTGGGAAAGATGGAATGAGATTAGCTGAGGAAATTGAGGGGAAATTGTGTCTTCCACAGCCGGAAAAATGCGATGGGACTCACGGTGGCCCTGGATGATGCTCTGTTTGCAGAAGGACACCTTTATTGGGATGATGGGGTTCGCATTGGTACGTCCAGGGTTTCTTACCTTCCTAAAACCCTTTTTTTTCTGCTGTGGGAAGGGGTGGATACTGCCAAGAGAGGCCCCATCCCTGGAGATGTTCAAAGCCCAAGTTCCAGCAGACAAAGCCAAAGCCAAGGATGTGAATTAGAGAGAGATGAAACAAACTGGGGGGTGTCCGAGGAGGAGCAGCGGGAAGGGATGGACTCAGCCAAGGCCACCCCATTTCTGGGGGACGGATCTGAACCCGCCTTCAGAGACAAAACTGGAATTAAACCTGCAGATCAACATTACAGAAATATGATTCTTCCTGACTTGAGCCACACGACGCTGTGATTTATAGAATTAATACGTTGCACAAATGAAATCGTGCCCTGGGCCCGAGGCAGCGCAGATAACAAAGATTCGTCCCCAAACCTATTAGAACCACAACCACAGATCATGGGAGAGCTTTCACTCATCTCCTCAAGGTGGCTAAATTTGAAGTGTCTGCAGATAAGAGATCCTGAGGTGTCATTTCCCCTCCCCACTCAGAGCACATTACCCCTGTGATAACAACAGGAAGCTCCCTGTCAGGAGCGCAGGAAATGCGCTTTGCACGGCGCTGTGGGGTGGATCTGAAGGAGGCTGGGGGTGGATCTGGGGGTGCTGCACCCACGTTGGCAGCACTGGGATCCAGGAATGACGGCCACGTTCACGGGAATCTGCTGATAAATGGGACTGGCGTGGATTACAAGGAGCACCTCAGCGCCGCTCTCAGGAGCAGGGCAAGGCAGGAGCCTCAAAGCCCAGACAGCAGCTCTGCTCCGAGGGCAGGCACAGCTCAATCACAGGGCTGGGGAAAGAACAACAGCGACTCCAGACAGGCAGCAGCCTCTGTCACAGCCAGGGGTCACCTGTCATTGCACACTGAAGGGAGGGGGGTGTGGGAAATGACTCTTCCCTGAGAAACAAACATTTTTCTCCTTGTCTAAACCCCCCTGATCTTCCTCGTGCTGCCTCTTTGCCTGCTTTTGTATCTCACCTCTAAAATGCCCTCCTTCTGTCCTCATTTAAACTTGAAATACACTGAAAATATTTTATGTCTCATCACATTTATCTTCTGAAAATGCACAAATTTCTCTTTATTTACATAGAAATACAGCCCTTATATTTGCAAGTCGTCTATGGACACAGTCCTTGAGCTGAGATTTTGATACCATGTTAAATAAGGTGGATAGCAAAGATGTTTTACTCCTTTTAATTTCTTATATTCTTTCTTTATAACAGATGCATATGAAGATGGTGTTTACCTGCTAACATCATTTACTGCTAATCAGGTACTCATTTGCTCATATTTATTTAATAGTCACTTTAGGTGATTTTATTGCATTGTTAACTATGGTTGTTTTAATTTGGGTCTTCCTAATGTCTACATATCGCAACCTTACATTAAACAGTGCTCACAGTGGGTTAGGCTACAAGAAATGTGATTAAACTGTGTTAAGAATGAATTTAGGAGTGATTCTGGAGTGTATTGTTAAGTAGAACTGTCAGATTTCACTTCTTATCATAACCATTGAATACCTGCAAATAAATTAGGCTCTAATTATAGGGACTTTAGGTTTAAAAGAAAGCCTCTTTCTATTGTAGCAGAAAACACACTTTCTTACTTCATTACTTTCCAGCGTGCCACAATTGTCTTCTAATTTTATCCACGCTGTTCTTTCTTCCCATTTCGTTCTGTCTTTGTCAAATAAAAGGGTGTTAATTGCTACGGCAGAGAGTTTGTTTTGCTAACACTCAGTATTTGCAGTTGTAAGGAGATTATAAAATAAATGCACCTTTCCCTGCTGCTACAAAAACTGTGTAAGGAAAAGCCTAATTAAAGAGGTCTTGAATCCACCAACAATGAAAACCACTCACCCTCTGAGCACTAAATACGTGGGATTATGTCACAGCACATTGGTGTGGGATCTGGGTACCTCCTAAAGGAATCCATAATCCACTTAAAATCACAGTAACCGCATGAGAGGGGGCCCGTGAGTGCTGAGGGAGGTGATGGGGAGGAAGGAGCTGTTCTGGGAGGGCAAAAAGGAGAAAGAGCAGAGCCTGGAGCAGCTCCCCCAGAGCCTGGAAGGTGAGACAGGGGCAGGGAAGGAGGGGTTGGTCCTGCAGCACGTGCTGCCCAGCCAGGGGTTGAGAATTTCTTGTTGCTTCACCCCTCACATCAATTGGCTGAGTGGCAGAGCCCAGCAATTAAAGATGTGCAGAGCCCAGGATTTGGCCAGGTTAACAAAGTGAAGAAAAGCTTTTAGAATTTGAAAAATAAGTAACAACACAGAGGTATTAGGAAAAATAACTGAAAAAAAACCAACATACCAACCTGGGAGTGAGGACAGCAAATGGAAAGCTCAAGTGGAATTCACAGAATCCCAGAATGGTTTGGGTTGGGAGGGACCTTAAAAATCATCTTGTTCCCATCCCTGCCATGGCAAGGGATGGCAGGGACACCTTGCACCATCCCAGGCTGCTCCAAACCCCATCCAACCTAGCCTTGGACACCGCCAGGGATCCAGGGGCAGCCACAGCAGCTCTGCATTTGTCCCAGCGTAATCCCAATCTCTGATCTTTGTGTTTCCCTCTTCCTTTCAGACCGTTTTGGAGATCACAGTAACGCACCAGAATTACACTGACCCCAACAACCTGCAGTTTACTGACATCAGAGTCCTGGGGGTGCCCACCAGTGTGCAGCAGGTGTCGGTGTCACAGAACGGGGGGACAATCTCCTCACCCCACACCTTGGCCTACGACAGCAACAAGCAGGTGAGATCTGCTTGAAGGGTTTAAAAAAGGTTTCCCACCTGCAGCTGTGCTCTTAAACCTGCGGAGATTCAGCTGTAATGCTGTAGTTAAAATATTTATATATTTAGCATATTTTTAAAGATTTGTGTATTTGCCATACTTAAATATTTATATATTTAGCGTATTTGAATATTTATATATTCACCATATTTAGAATATACCACGTTTCAGAACGATGCAGAAGCTGCCATCAGGCAATGATTCTGGAATTCAGCATTCTCTTGTGTTTTAGTTCTTCCTCTCCCCTTCAATGGAAAGCCAGAACTATGGAATTTTTGTACATAACAAAAGAGTTAAAAATATAAAAGAGAATGGAAATACTTCATTCTGCTGTTGCCTTTTTGATGGGAAAAAAAAATTCATCTGCGCTGCTGAATTACAGTATAGGCCACGTTTGGCTGCCTTCAAAAAATTTCTTTATTTTAAAAATTAAAGGAACCTCAGTTCTAAAAGAGCCTGTGGATGAAGGAAGGGATCAGAGAGTCATGGTCAGACTCCCAAATCTGTGCTGGTTAAATTGTTTGTAGGGATACAAACACAAATGGGGGAAAAAAAAGAGGAATAAATCCCTGTAGTTCCAAATGAGAAGCCAATACCTCCCTGGAACGCAGAAAACACCGTGGAGCTTCAGGGCTGAGTTACCAAATGTGCATTTTGTGTGTTTTTATTCACAGCTCCTGACTCTCACTGGGCTCCAGCTGCTACTGGGCCAGAACTACACCCTGCAATGGAGCTAAAATGGAAAACAGCATCGGCCACACCACTGGGTTTTCTCAGATTTCTAATACCTCTTCCGATTTTTACCATAAAACCACACCAGTATAACCAGTTCATATCCAGGTATTTTGTGCATAAACACCTGGATATGTGCCAACAGTGGCACTTTAGGAGAACTCCATCTTTCAGAGCCGAGAAGTGAAGGGAAAACTCTGTGTTTTTTTCAGAGTAGAATTCCTGTCTGACTTCATATCTAATAAATTTTGTACAGAAGATGCAGTTGATGATAGCCGAGTAGATCTGAGGGCGTAATTTCACCCATATTTAAATTCCAACTTAATTTTAATTGCACCCATGCACGTCACTGCTATGGAGAAGAATTTAAGGCTAGATAAAGTAAAAGCAAATGTTTTCGGATGACTGATTTAGTATGAAATAATGTCTCAAGGTTTTGATCTAGAAAATACTCAGATGCTTGAAAAAAATAATTTGAAGTTGAGGGGGTTTTGTATGACTTCAGCCAGGTATTTGTGTTTCCTAAGTTTTAACCCGAAGTTGTAAAATTAAACCTGATGTTTTAAGATTAATTAACGAGTGTTGGTTTCTTTGTTTATTCCACTGAAGGAAATGTTGTTGTTCTATTTTTAGCATAATAATAATTCATGTTAAAGCCTCTTTTTAGCCCAAGAGTGCAGCACATGAACTAAAGAGACTGGGAAAACATATTTACAATTAAATTTGATGGGAATAAACTGCCGCTGGAGGTAGTGCTGATCTCCAGTGAGGGTGCTTCACACTCATTTAAAGCATTCCTCCTTGCTTTAAAGTTTTGGGGTAAAAAACTCAATAGCCAACAATTGAGTGAGTTAATGCAATTACAGGGATGAATTTCTTGAAACTTCACTGTGAAATGATAATGAAATTGGGAAAGAAAATGACTATTTAGGAGTAATTTTAATATTTTGACAAAAAAAACTTCCCTGTTTCTCCTGCTGCAAGCAGAGGTGAGGATGAGTCCCTTTGCTGCAGAGAGGGGTGAGCTTTCACCTTCTGTCCCACACTTTGCACCTTCTCATCTGCCATTTCAAACATTAGGAACAGCCAAAGGCTTCCAAAAACCAAATTTGTCCTTATTTATTCAGAGAACCTCACTTTTGCCTTTTTTTTTTTCAACTTTGAGAGGCTTCCAAAAGAAGATTTCTCCCCTGTTTATTTGTGGAACCTCATTCTTGTGTTTTTCAGCTTTGAGAGGCCCAGCACATCACCTGAGTCCCAGGTTTCAGCCCCAGGGGAAGGTTTTACTGAGTGCCCAGGATGACAGTTCCTGAAGAACTTTCCCAGGCTGGGAAATCCCAGCTTCAACCTCACTCAGCTACCCTGGGGTTGCTCCTTGCAGAGTCTTTCCCATCCCACATTCCCTCAGCCACTCTGGATCTAATCCACACATCCCACTACAGGAAATCCCATGAAAATCCAGTTTCCAACAGAATTAAACCTCCTGCTCGTACTGAGATGGGATTTTTTTAACCCTCTCCTCATAATTTGACTTTCCAGCACCTGTAAAATAACAACACGCAGAGGTTTCACACAATCCTGCTGCACCCTCCACCAGAAAATCCCCCACTTTCTTCCCTGAAAGCCATCAAGTTCTGCATTCCAAATCTTTTTTCCCCCCCACTTTCTTCCCTGAAAGCCATCAAGTTCTGCATTCCAAACCTTTTTTTTCTGAGCTTTTTTGGAATTTTGTTGGAACTGCTGCAGTTTGCCAGCAGCTGAAGAGAAGTGCCCACTTATGGCAGCTCACAGGGCAGCCCCCGTGAATTGGTGTGGGGAGGAAATGATGGAAAATCAGCTCTCATTTGCCATCAGTGTCATTCCAAAGGGTTCCCAAGTGATGCCTGCCCTGAAAGGCTCCTCCTGGATACAAACTGGGGGAGTGACTGGATGGGATGGAGTAGCTGTGTAGAACAGGAGTGATTGTGCTAAAGAGACACTGATGGCCCTGGAATTACAATTCCACTCCTCGAAAAGAGGAAACCTTGTCACACTTGGCTGTGCTTGCGTTAATGAAGCTGCCACGCACTCACAGATAATTGGATTTTTCCTTGGAGCTGGAAGGAGCAGCTGGATGGCAACATCTGGCAGCACAGCTGGGGCCTGGTGGGCTGGGAAAAGAGGGATGGGCACATTTGGGGACCCTTCCTTCCTTCTCTTCCTTCCATCCTTCCTTCTCTTCTTCCTTCCTTCCTTCTCTTCCCTTCCTTTCTCCCTCCCTCTCTTCCTTTCCCTTCCTTCCTTTCCTCCTTCCTTCCTTTTTTCTCCTTCCTTTCTCCCTCCCTCCCTTCCTTTCCCTTCCTTCTTTTCCTCCTTCCTTTTTCCTCCCCCTTCCTTTCTCCTTCCCTCCCTTCCTTTCCCTTCCTTCTTTTCCTCCCTCCCTTCCTTTTTTCCCCCCCTTCCTTTCTCCCTCCCTCCCTTCCTTCCTTTCCTTCCTCTCCCTCCTTTTGTACAAAAAAAAAATCACTTTTGTGACTTTAGTCCTCTCAGCTGAGGAACTTTGGGGGTTTTTTTCAGCTAACCCAAGACATCTTTGATAAACGATGAAGAGTTCGGAAGTTCCTCTTTACCTCTGCTGGAAATACCAGTCTCCTGTGATTCCAAGGATTAAGCCAATATTCAATGACTTAATTTTCAATTGCCAATACCAATATATTGCAGCAGGAATTTCTGGCTTATGATTATTTGCAACTGAAATGTTAAAAATTAATCCCAGGCAATGCACTTCGAAGTAGCCCACGTGGAAAGCTGAAGTGTTTAAATACACATTTGGTGTGTGCTGTATACAAATACATAATTCATGAGTGCATGGTTAAGTGGACACACTTAAACACACGCTATGGATATTACTTACATTGTTAATATTTTAAATTCTATTATGTAAAATGAGGGGTTTTTTTTCCCCTTTATTCTATAGTTGCTCTCACACCCAGAGTCATTTCAGCTGAATGTTTAATGCACGTGAGGCATTATGCACATTATAATAATTACGGAATAAGCGATTCAGAAATGCTCCCTGACCACTGGGTCCCTCTTAATAACCTCAAGAGACCTTTCAGGCAGATGTAGAGCCTCAATTCCTCCCCCTGATATAAACCCTACACTCAGGGTCAGCCCAGAAAGCAGCTGATACTGAAAGCTTCCAGATCTTTTTAAAAATGGATAAAAATTTGCATTGAGTACCCAGTGTAAGAAAGGAAAATAAAAATGACATTTAAGCAGCATGTCCAAAAAGTACCTGTTAAAAACATTATTTGCCTTTAACTGAGTCTTGAAAGTACCCCAGGGATGAAGGAGAGCAAAGAATCTGATCTAGAGGAGGCCCTCCAGAGCTGTGGTTTTCTTTGCCAGCATGGGAACAGCTGGGAGAGTCTTCTGTGTAAAAGAGAAAATATTCAACATCTTTGTGGATTTGGATATCCAGACCAGCACGTCAGGACACAGCAGCTGGAATTAAATCAGGTGTGTCCAGGAGCTGATGTAACAGCTTCTAATGCCCTGTATCCATGGAAAAAAATATCCTCATATCTGGTTTTCATAGAGTCATGGTGTAGTTTGGGTTGGGAGGGACCTTTCTCATCCCATTCCACCCCTGCCATGGGCCAGGACACCTTCCACCATCCCAGGCTGCTCCAAGCCCTGCTCTGGCCTTGGGATCTTGGTTTTGATAGCTGGATAAAAGTCTAGGACTGAGGAGTTTGGGGTTTGGGTTGAATCCAACAGAGCTGCTGCCTAAAAATGACAGAATTTGCACATTTGTGTTATTTTCTTCAGGATTTGAATGTTCTGGAGAGTGACAAACCAAGATATGTTTGAACAGAGCCAGCAAAGCAAAACCTGCAGAGAGCTGGGCTCTGCTTCAAGTCCAACTTCTTGTTACTGCTTTCATTAATAGATTCAATTCTATTGGTAATTATTTTTAACAGATTAATGAGAAATTAAAAGCAGTTCTTATCAGTATTTACACTTTCAGATAAACATTTAAGATACATTCTCTGTAGTGACACTTCCTTTCCTCAGAGCAGCACAACTCTGGCCATTCCTTTACAACAGCCACAGAATCTCCTCTCTCTCCTGCTCTGATCCACACGATTCCTCCCACCTTCCCCTCATATTCAATAATGAAAGACAACAGAACTCTCTGCTCTGCATATCCAAAACCTCTCCAGTTCCTCTTTCCCACCCGTGTTCCAGTGCAGGGATGCTGGGAAGGGCATTTTGTCGTTTTCCACCCAGGCAGCTCCTGCTTCCTCCACAAGTTTCCATCTGACTCCTTCCATGAAATCCCTCTCCCATTTTCTTGCCACCTTTAGCTCTGTTCAGTGCTCTGAGCTGTGACCAGCCTGGAGAAAATGCTTTTCCAGGCTCTGCTATTCTATCTCTACTTTAGAACAGGAAATATTTCCATGCCACCTCTGCTTGTTACAATCCTAAACGGATCTCATCGGTTCTGCCCTCCACCCTTAATAACCAGAAACATTTCGGAGTGAAAATGGAGCTATCCCATCCTTTGGAGAGCCTAATCCCTTCCCACAGATCTTTCCAAGCAGTAAAAACAAAGTTTGCCTGACTTTGAGAACTTCCCCACAGCACAAAAGCCTTTTCCAAGGGTTTTAATTGAAGCCAAGCACCTATTTAGGTTACAACGTCCTATATTTAACTTGAATGGAATAATTTCTTTTCTTGTGTTTAACCTTTGATCAGCTGCCTACCTTTGAACTCTGGATATCGACCCCCTCCTTGATATCCTTGTCCCACTTCTCCTGTAGCTCTTGCATAACCTCAGAAATCAAAATCAAATTCTCTCTTTGCTGAAATAACTTTTGTTGTTTTTTTTCTTCACAGGCATGGCTTCACTTTGTTCTTTTGTTTCTTCATGCAACCACCACGGAGATCTGGAATGCAATAATGAAGATGGTTGTACAGTTTTAAATAAAATTCAGCACTGGGGGAGTGTGTGGGTTGCACAAACAATAATAATTAAAGAAAACACAGCATAAATTAAAAAATAACATGTTAAAATTCCCGTCATGGTCTGAATTTTCCTCTTATTTTTAATAAGACTCAGAATGTTCTAAACTGTATCATTACCTCATTTCAGGTTCTTGTATTCAATGATTTCTTGCTTCAGAGTGATGCAGGTGAAAATCTTCCTCATTAATATTTGTTTCCAAACGAAATCCAAAGAGAGAAGTGAATCTCTGCATTCAGAGAGCACAGACAAACAAACTCTCCTCAATCCCCTCGTCCCAAACAGTTTCAAACTTCCCAGATCCAAGTGATTTATAAATCCTGTGGCACTTGCAGGCTTGGGGCACATCCAAAGGTGGTTTTTCCCTTTTTCCTTGGAAATATCCTTCCATCCCACATCCCACCCCACTCCTTTCACTGCCCTATCCCAGATGCAAAGCAAGCACTTCCTTACCCAGTGGCACAGAGCAATCAATCAAAACTGGATTTAGTAAGACCGGCTCAAAGCAGATCCCAGAGGGAGTGGCAGCAGCCCCTCTGCATTTCCTCAGCATTCCCTGCACCTGGATTTTCCCACAGGGTTTATGCCAGGCAGGTCACCACTGCAACCTCTGGAATTACACAGATAAACCCACCAGAAGAGAACTCCCACGTCTTTTCCAGCCAGGTTATTCTGACTTGTTTCTCAGAGTTTGCTGCTTCTCCTCTGTACCCTGAAAACTTTGCTCAGCCCAACATTCCCATTCCCGGACATAACTCAACCCCTTCTCGTGCTGACTTCCCACAAGCTGAAATTTTGGACATTTCTCCACACATTTTTATGTTTTCTTGCCTTTCAAGAAGTGAGTGCTGCCACAGGCTGTCACTGGCACTGTCCCCTGCACAGCCAGAGCCTTTCCAAGTCCCATCCAACTCCAGATATTCCATGAGTTCAACCCTCAGTACCTGGAAAATAGAACCATTCATTAACACCTTATGAGAATAATTTTGGGTGGGGCTTTTTGCCTCTCATAATGCATTTTAATGCACTTCTTATGGAGTCTTCCATTAGAGATCTGCAGAGGTAATTCAGATTTTCCTTTTATTCAGTATTTCCTTGCAAGGGAATAAGGAAAGCTGGAATTCTCCACCTCCTGTGAGATAACTCCTGCGAGATTTTCTGCATTTATTGCTTCTAGATGGTAGACAGGGAATTCACTTCCCACCACGCCATAAAGCTGATTTATGAGAATACAAATGTATATTTGGGTCAAAATGAAATGATTTTTTTTCCTTAAATAAAGGCGGAGCAAAACTAAAAGAAGCTTTTTAAAATAATAACAAAGTGGTGAAAATGTCAATTTTCAGGTTACATATTTCTAACACTTAAAGTTCCATACTGGGGAATGAATCAGAACATTTTTGTTGTTGTGGTTCTGGTGTAGGAACAGCACCTGAGAGAGGAAATATTTTCATCTGCTGGAAATGTGGTTTTCACCTTCATCTATAGCACCAACCTATAGAGGATGTGTTTGTTATGATAAATATTTACACATGCAAAACCCCCATTTCCATCCTGCAGAACTGATTATGTCAAAGGAAAATATTTGGTTACTTGACAAAAAAAATCCCACTTTTCATTTTTCTTTCTGTTTTTCTTTTCTCTCATTTCTTTTCCTTGTCTATGAAGAAAATACATAATGGACATTATATAAACTATAATATATTGTAATATTAATTCCTGCATCTAAGAAGGATATAATTTTCATACTGTGGAGACTCTGTAAAAAGTCACTATGTCCAGAGATTGTTTTTATATGGGTTTGTTTTTATGGATGTTCATGCTTCATCTACACGCCTTGTAGTCACATATGTTCACCTGTGTAGAATTATAAGCAGTCTGCTTCCTTAATTTTT
Organism: Oreocharis arfaki; assembly: GCA_013398015.1. Lineage (NCBI taxonomy): Eukaryota > Metazoa > Chordata > Aves > Passeriformes > Paramythiidae > Oreocharis > Oreocharis arfaki. Next base: position 59,456 of record VZRR01011446.1, read on the forward strand.
GGGAGATAACTTTAAATAATAATGAAATTCCATAAATAACATGTAAATCCACATCTAAAAATAAAATAAATAGGTAGCAAGGTTAAAACTGAGTATTTGGGTGATTATCTTCAAGAATGAGGACAAAATAAATACTTAATTTTCCTGGAGCATGATACTTTATAATTTTTTCTGAATACAAAAAAAAAAACCAAACCCTTAAAACCTTCAGTTGCTTTCAATATCCTGTAAAAATAAAAGTAGCAGCCATGAACCTATCAGAAAATGACAATGAGACCATCTTCGGGTGCTCACCAGAGGTAGCACCGAGCACCTGCTGCAGCTGGAAATGTCACTGTGCTGCAGCAAATGCACAGAATTTTCCACCCAAACAGCAGCAGGAAATGTTTTACATGGAGGGGAAAAGCCACGTTAGTCCCTCAGCCCCTCCACTGCAAGGATCACGCCTCTGTTCTTATTTACTTTACAGGTTCCTTATAAATATTTAATTTGAGCAGGGCCTGTGGAACACAACGAGCCCTGAGCACAAGGTGACCGCGGGGTTTCAGTCACAGGGACAATTAAAGGGTTTATTTTGCCATCCTACTGAAGGGCAGGGACAGGAAAACACGGAATTGGACACTTGGTGATGTTGGAAATGACTTTCAGAACCATCAGGTCCGACCATGACCTGGCACCACCACCACGCTCCCACCGAGCCACGGCCTCCAGTGCCACAGCCACAGATTTTGGGAACAACTCCAGGGATGGGGACTGAACAATCTCAGGGACTCCACCACTGCCCTGAGCAGCCTCTTCCAACGCTTCACAACCCTCTCCATGAAGGAATTTTCCCAAATATCCAATCTAAACCTCCCCTGGCCCAGCCTGAGGCTGTTCCCTCTCCTCCTGTCCCTGCCCCCTCCTGTCAGGGAGTTGTGCAGAGCCACAAGGTCCCCCCTGAGCCTCCTTTTCTCCAGGCTGAGCCCCTTTCCCAGCTCTCTCAGCTGTTCCTGGTGTTCCAGACCATTTCCCAACCCCATTTCCTTCCCTGGACACGCTCCAGCACGAGATGAGAGATGAGGAAGGACAGCCTAGGTGGAGCTTCCCAAAATCCCAAACTCTACATCCCGAAATCCCCACAGCTCCTGAGCAGCCGGGAGGGATGAGGCTGGGGAGGTGCATCCCCCTAAGGCCACGAGCAGGGGAGCAGCACCAAGAGCTGCAAATGAGGGGGAAAAAAAGTTTGCTTGCAGCACGAGAAAAATACAAAAACTGGGAACACATCTCCTTTCTTTTTTTTTCTTCTTTTTAAAATGCCAAGTCACAGATTTTAACAGCAAGGGGAAAAAAAAAAAAAAAACAACCACAGAAAAAGAACATCGTTGTTGAAACCAAAGAATTTCAACTTCCCAGCCTTCTTTTTTGTTGTCAGCTTCAGAAATTTCCAAAGCCTAACAACATCACTTCAAAAGCACTTGGCCTAAACGAACAGCAGATAATGAAAGAACATCCTTTAAGAATATTTCCAGGGACACAAAAACCCCCAGCAAGCTTCTACGAGCGACACTTTGACAAACGATGCTCCCAAAAAACCAAAAAAAACCCCAAACCTGGGCACGGAACTGAAGCTGCCAGAGAGAGTGACACTTTCCCTGCTGCTAATTGACAACCTGGGGAACAAAGCCACAAAAAGAGGCACATTCTGCTGTTCCTCTGGTGCCTGGAGCCTGGCAGGGAGCTGGGAATCAGCTCCAGTCTGATCTCGGGCAGCGCACGGAGCAGGAGGGATCTGTCTGCAAGGGCTGGCACAAAGTGCTGCGAGAGGCAAGCAAGGTGTGCTTGAAGGCCCAGCAGAGCAGCCAGGGAGGCTGAAAAGGCAGAAATTTGAGGATTTTTAGTGCTCTGTGGCTTCTTATTTAAACAGCTTAGCAGGGTTGCATGTATAGAGACAAGCGGGGAATAAATTCAGGGTGGGAAGTTGGGAGGGTGAGATGTTGGCATCGCTCAGCCACTCAAAGGACTCTGGATTCAGGACAGTGTCATTTAGAGCTAAACCACCTCCAGCAGTTTTGTTTGGAGAAAAATCCTGAAATTTTGGCTAAAGAAGTGTCCAAGGCCAAGCTGGATGGAGCTCTGAGCAACCTGGAAGGTGTCCCTGTCCACGGCAGGGGTGGAATGAGAGGAGCTGCAAGGTCCCTTCCAGCCCAAACCGTTCCATGATGCTGTGATTCTGCTGACTCCTTGGTTTTAAATCAATCCTAAATTGGTTTGAGTAATAAATCCTAAATTTCCTCCTAAAAATGGGGGCTTTCCTTTTTCTCAGCATTGTGAGAGCAGTAATTATTTGATATGCTTGCTATAGAGCTCGCTCTGTCTATATTATCTATATATCTATATTTATAGATATTCCACAATTATAGCTGCCAAAAGCTTTTGTCTTGTGCAAAAGACACAAAATCTGAAAAATACTGGGCATTTTATTAACCCTTTTTTAAATTCATTCTCTATGCAACCATGAAACAGCCTCGGGTTTTACACTGGACATTTCAGCTGGAATTATTACAAACCACATTAAAAGAAATGTAGGATTTAACAGTCTCCTACCAGATATTTTTATTAGGCTCAGACATCCTGTAGCATCCAGATCAGCTGCTCTGCTGCTTTTTTTCCCCCTTTAACTTAGCAATAATCCTGTGTCTTATCTGTATCAGGAGGGCTCTTAAAATTGTACCTTTACATGCAAGAACACTGCTCCGGTGGCTTCTTTCCACCCCCCTCATTTTTATTTCTCTCTCCCATAAAAACCAATCCTCCATGAACTTATCACCATTGAGGACAATAAGAGAAAACAAAATGCACTGATGGAGATTTTAGTGCCGAGTTTCATGCTACAGCCCACCCTTATGGCTTGGTTAGAGGGGCAATAAAACCTGCCTTGTTTAGAGGGAAGCTGACACCTCTCTGTCTCTGCAATCTCTGAAGGCCACGGCTGGCCTGAGGAGTTTGGATGCTTTTGCCATGAGAATAATGAGAAACTTGAAGGGGAAAAGCCACCAGATATTATATTTTGCATGAAAAAAAATGCTGTATGGAGCATTCGGGTTTGTTACTTGGAACAGGGATCACGCAATTTACCAAATTATTAAAATTCAACACAACTGCACGCCAAGTTTGGGGCATTTCCTCTGCAGGCTCAGCTGTGCTGTATTTTATTCCACTCTGCAGAGAATTGTGTTTGGTCTTCTGCAGGAAGATTAGCATCAAATATTAATAGCTTTTCCTTATGCAGAGTCAGAAGAAGGGAAATGTTTGACTGTTTTCCATCATTCTAATAAACTGTTCTGAAGGCAAAGAATGATGGAGTGTCGGAGGTGGGGAAAACATTGCAGTGGCAGTCCAAAAAACGAGTTCCAATTCTGAAAAGCACAGCAGAGACCCAGTCCACAGGACTGATGAGGGAATGCTGGGGCTCTCCAGGTACAAATGCACCTTCTCAATCTTGGTATTTTCCTAAATATCACAACACTTCAGACTTTTTTTTACCCATTTCAGAAGTTCTGTGGGAGGCACTTGACAAGAGTGGAAGCTCACCTGAGGTCTGAGCACGTTGTTTGGAAATGCCACCCACAGAAGTTCACGGAGATCTCCAATAAAGGAGGTGAATAAAACCCTGGTTTTCAAAAAGGAGATGGGCAGAGCCTATTATACACCAGGAACTCGGTTTGCCTTCACTGCAAATTCAAAATTTTGCTCTTTTGGCAGGAATGACTGACTGTGAGAAGGTGAACAAATCAGGTACAGACTCATTTCTCATGCATAATATGGACAGGAAGGAACTCAGCCTCCAGATCCACCCAGAATTCTGAGGATAACTCTCTATCACCTCTAGGTCTCATCACCTCTTTCCTACTTTGGATGAATCTAAAGGCAACCAGAACAAAGTTCAAACAGCTCAGATTTCTCATAAATGTGCATTTCCTTCCTGAAAGGCTTTTAAACAAGAGCTGACTGCAGGAAAAAAAAAAAAAATAAACAAAGGCTCCATTAAAAACGAAGCTGTGCCTTCCATAATATTTCAGATCAAATCAATGATTTAGTGAGTACAAATATTGCTGCTATCAGGCTTCCACAGCACTTCCAAAAAGAAAGGAATGGCTGGAAAAAACCTGTGGAGAATTATTGCTCACACAGACGTGGTGGAACAGAGTTAAAGCTCTCGCCAGCGACGAGAGCAATAAAATCTGACGAAGATAATGCAACAAACATAATGGTTTGCTTTGCATCTTAAATAGATAATGAAGCAACCAGAGGCAATAAATCCAGCAGTTTCTGCACTCAGGGCTCCATAAATAACAGCTCAGAGCAGTAGGATTTACTGTGCCAATAAAATTAACAGATGACCGAGTTCCAGTGCTTTTACTCACCCCACCGGTGATGTTCTCCCCGGGAAGTTGGGGGGGTCACTCCCAGGAGTAAGGCAGCAGTGAGGTTTGGGATAGCAGAGCCAAATCTGAGCTAAAATGCTGCTTTGTGGATGGGGAGAGGTGATCTTTAGGAACTGTGAATCAAATACTCCCAGAGCAGGTGCCCTGGGAGCCTTCCTTCTCCCTCCACAGCTCCAACCCACAGGAGAAGGCTCCAGGCGCTTTTCGCTGTCCTGACCCACACCAGCCCCTTCAACCCCAATGATTCCATGATTCTATTCAGTGTTTCTGCTGAAGTGACCCTTTCTGGGGTGCCACTCACCTCATTTGAGCTGCTCACACAGCTTCAAGCTGAACAATGCACCCCAGCTTCTCCAGCTGCAAGAAGTCACCAGAATTAGAGCACGTTCATTTACCCTGATTCAGAATTGTGGCTCAGGAGGAGAAGGGAAGCAGAAGGGTTGCCCAGAAGTTGCAGAGTCCTCATTATTCCAAGTATTCCAGGCCAGGTTGGAGGGGGTTTGGAGCAACCTGGGCTCATGGAAGGTGTCCCATGGGACTGGAGGATCCTTAAGGTCCCTTCCAACCCAAACCCTTTTGGGATTCAGGGTGGAGCGGGCTGAGCTCTCGTAACAACGGGGTGGAGATAAACACTCACCCAAGAGCAGCTGCCGAGGCTTAGGCTGAAATGAAACAATCTTGTACCTGAACGTTCCCTTCCTATTCCCACCAAGAAAATCCTCTGGACATGATTTAATTACACCTACGAGGACATTACACCTCGGCAGAGGCAGGGAATTCTGAGAGCGCTGTGTCAGGGCTGATGACATTATCTGAGCCACTTTTGATGGGATTAATGTTGTTCAAGGGAGCTGAGGAGAATTTTGCTGCACGAGATAGAACAGCAACGGAACAACAGGTCCAGAGGGTGAACAAGGCTCTTCCAGGCAGCAGATAATTATGGAATGTAATTATCCTTGGAGTTTCTCAGGGAAAAGAGCAAAGCTTGATAAACATTTTAGCACATTCTTGCTGTTTGGAGGGAAAGAAAGAAGAAAAAAAAAAAGGACATTTCAAGGAAATTAAAAACCGAAGGCAGCAGGTTTTGCAGGGAGGGTTTGAAATCCTGAGTGCTGGGATTTGACAGGTCATTTAAATACCTGAAAATGTTATTTAATTCATGTAACCTAAAACTGTACAAATAAAAGCAAATAAGAGGGAAGAGGATTCTCTTACAGATGTGTAGGTGTGCATGTAGGATGGGAATTTTAAAATCCAGAACTAATCACTGGCTAAACCTGACACAGAGCCCCCCTCTCCTTGCTGGTGGCTTCTCTTCTCCCCATCCCTCAAATCCATTCCATTCCAGCATCATTAATATGGAGGTGATCCAACCTGAGTGCAATTTTCTAAACTTCTCACAATATTCTGAATAAAATTATATAAAAAAACCAACAAGGGAAAAGAACAGAGATAAATAATCCTATTTATTCTCTTTCCCTTTACTTGTGCACTAAATTGTGACGTTGAGCAGCTCACACTGACATTGCCCAAATGGATTTAAAATTCTTTTTCTATTATTAATTGTGAAAAAAGATTAGAGTAATAGAAGACCGTGGCTATGAGTGCCAAAATCACCAAACAAAGTGGATAAAGCAGCAAAAATTTTGTCCACTCCTTACGATTCACTTCGAAACAAATTTTTTGCACACAGCAAAGAATAAATAATATGAACAATGCTCTCCTTCTCTGTGCTCTCCATTTCTACATCCACAGAAAGTGGGATGGGCTTTGCTGAGGACCCTGAAAATACAAAGAAAAAGCTGTAGAGGAAAATATTTTAAAAGCTGTAAAGGGAAATATTTTAAGGGAAATATTTATTTTAATAACTCTATTTTAAAGTGTTTTGAAATATTATTTTCAAATAACTCCCATATGGATAACAGTCGAATTCCAAAAAAGGTGACCCCTCAAAGCTGTTGCAAGACGTGGTCTCAAATTCTAAAATTCTTCTCTCTGGAGTCATTCCAGCACTGCCACTCCGCCTTATCCTTTTCCAGTTCAGGACAGGTGTTGTGGGGCCGTGTTGTGGGGCCATGTTTTGGGGCCATGTTGCAGTGTGCTCCCCACAAACTGGGCATGGCCACCTCCTCCCCTCTCCCGCAGTGTTTCTCCCCTCCCACAATCTCTCCATTGGCTCTGTACCCCCAGCCCGCCAAATTCAAACCCCACATCCCTGCACCATTGGGTGTTCTGTATCTTCCCCACCCACTCACAGGGGTATAACTGTGAGTGTGAAACACATTGTCTCGCTTCTCCTGGNGACCCAGCCAGCCTCTCACCAGCCCAGGAGGGTGCCCAGTACTGACCTGGCAGCACCACGGCACGTGGCGCCCAACGTGGGGCACCACACGCTCGGCGCTGTAGTTGGCAGTGCTGCAGCAGGGCCAGAAATGCGTGATGCTGCAGAACCAGATGTGCTACAGATTGTGCAAACCTGGAGCTGCCTGAACGGGCATCCCTCACCTTTTGTCACTCCAAATCCACATTCCCAGGGGTGGCTCTGCACGGCCGGGGCCGTTTTGACGAATCTGCTTCCGACAGAATTTTGCACACACGGAAAAGAAGCCCCGCAGATCAAAACCTCGCGACGCAATCAAGGCCAGACTAAAGATGTGCCGTGTGAGGATGCATCCAAGGGGATGCATCCAAAGGTGCATCTTTGTCATCTGGTGTCCCCCTTACCAACCAAACCCTGCAAGCTGCCAACGCATCAAGGTGTGTCCACTTCACGACGAGCAAGGCAAGGCAAAACCTCACGAAAGAACACAAGAACAGAAATGCTGCGAGAGAAAAGAAAACCCTGGCTCACCATACATTTTAAAACATTTACTCAGATCAAGCCTCTAAAAATAAAGATGTCTGCCTTTCCCACTAAATTAGCCTGAGCCAGGGATTCTTGTCAGACACATACGTTACATAAAGCCCCAAACGTTCTTAAAAATAGAAGAAAAAAAAAATAAACCGAAAAATAGAAAGCCAGCAAATCTCTTGCTTTGAAAGGAGAGATTTGCTTTCATATACATAAATACAAATGAGTCTTTTATCCTGCCATGTGTAGCCTTAATTAGAGCTGGATGTACAGGATTTTCCAGAAACTACAGAGGATGTGTCAATAGAGATCACAAAGTACATCTGAATAGGTGCACGAAACCCCTGGGTGCAGCAATTCCTGCTGCAGAACAAATATTTGCTCCGTATTTCCACTTGTCGTTCTTAAAAACAAATGAAAAATCAAAAATCCATCAATCTTGCACTGAGGATTTAATGGAGAGATCATTTAAAATGAGTATCTTCTCTAGATGGTCATTTTTTTTCCCCTTGTTAATTTATTTATTCTACTTAAAATAAATTTAAAGCCTGTTTGACTTCGTGCAGCTTCAAAGTGGAATAATTTTTACCATCCTGGAAGATTTATACCCCCTGGTACATCCATATCCATGGAGCTGGTTGGTTCTTTTGTCCTGGGGAAACTCATGCACAAACTGAACATTCTGGCACTAATCTCCACGGGAATGGAAGATGGGAAAGGGAGAAAAAGGAAGGACAAACAGACAGAGAAATTGCTACAAGAGTTGATTTCAGAACTGTGACCTTTCAGGAAGGAAATCCCCAGGAAAGGAAAAATTTGGACACCAAATATCCTGGAAAACAATCGGAAATCTTTGGAAATCCAGCAGGTTCTGTGCATTGTTAAAAAGTGTTGTGAAAACACAATTATTTCCCACACTGAAATTGGGAATGAAGAGTATTTTCTGAACATTCCAAAATTTCCAGAGATCTCACCAAAAAACCTTCAAATTTAAAGCTTAAACAAATTTAAAGTTTAAACCCAGCAGGAAACCAGTGCCTGAGCAGTGAACAGGAAGATTCAGAGGTTCAGGTATATTTAGATAATACAAGCAGCTATCTAAAAATCTGATCCATTAATAGCAATATTTGTGATCTCATGAACTTCTGAGCCATTCCCTCTGGGTGGGATGGGATTCTTAACCCTGCTGAACAGGGACAAAACACAGGAGTAAGAACATATTTGTGGGGAAATGCAGATTCAGGTCACCAGAACTATTTATATCTAATTCACAAGATTGTCTCATCTGAGGGGAAAAAAGTTTTGAGCAGACATCAAAGGGTGTTGGGTTTATTCTGTTCCAACATTTCAAAGCAAAATCGTTGCTATTTTTTACTCCCCGTGTTTCATTTCAAAGTACTCCTTTCTTAAAGAGTAAAACACAAAGACATTTTTAAGATTTTTGTTTTGTTACAGGAGCTAATGAAAATAGTTTAGACTGACAGAAAACAAGCCAGGAGCTGTCTCAGGCATTTTGGGCTCACCTGGCAAAGCGAGCAGCACTTGGAAGATTCATTTTAGAACTTCCCAAGTCAACTGAAATTATCAAATATGAGAAAACACAGCACACCACTTGACAAGTAAAATACACTTAAATGGTTATAAATTACTATAATTTATGTGACCCCAGGCCTCAAATTATACTTTTGATAAAGTTTTGGATTAATTTTCTTATTTAATTATTTCTAATTTTCTTATTATTTTCTTAATTCTCTTTGTTTTTATGGAGTTAATATCAAATAAGTGAACAGGAATCCATGCAAACTCCTGCTGGTCTGTGCTGACACTTCAGCTTCTGGTATCAGGCAAGTGTACTAAAATTATATCTATATTACATTTAAATATTTATCATGCACCTTATATTTTATACACTCAAGTTAAACATAATAACACATATTTGCTATGCATATTTATTCGTATATAACCACACACACCTCACACCAGCATCTTTACAGAACAGCACTGAGGCGCAGAGAGTAAATCTCCATTTTTGAAGTTCCTGCTCACTTCTCTGCCACGGCCCCAGCGATGGAGGTGGCACAGCTTGGGAGATAAAATGGTTTTTTTTCTTTCTTTTCGAGATCTTTTCTCCTTTTAAGATGCCCTGACCTATTTGCTCAGGAATTTGCTGTTTGCTGGGAAGGAGCTGCCTGCTTGTCTGGCTCGAACAAAGGCAGCTTGATCAGAGCTGCTGTTCCCGGGCAGACAGCTCACAACGAACATCATTCCTGAGCACCTTCCTTGGAGGTAAAACCCCAGCACTCTCTGCTTCTGAGCCACACACCACAAACCCAAGAATATTTGGGAATTCTGCCCCTGTGCTCAGCTGCCCCAGCACGGGAAGGATGTGGAGCTGCTGGAGCAAATCCAGAGGAGGCACCAGGATGATCTGAGGGATGGAGCAAATTCCAGGGTGGTAAGATTGCTCTGAAAACTTAAAATGAACTAAAAATCACGTTTATAGAGTGCACTCCAGAAGAAAAACTAAGGAAAATTAAGAAAAATTACGACTCAAAGTCTGTAAGAGTCAGTCTAAGGTGTGAATTAGACTCGGAACAAGGACCTGGGTTTTCACAGCAGGACAGAGCCCCAAACCAAACCCCAGGTATGGAGAGCTCCTTAAAGCTCACTGGGAGAAGCAGCACTTCAAACCTAACAGAGAGGAAATAAAATGAATTTCTCAACTGTGTTCTCACTGAGAAGGAGAAACAGGCCAGCAGGAGACTTCTCCCTCAGGATGAGCTTCCACAGAGCCACCAACGTCCCCAGGCAACACCACAAATCCTGCAAGAGCTCACAATCCCAATTCCATGCCAGCATCTTCCCATTTTGATGCTACTCTGATTCAATTTCTCGAGTCACAGGGACAGATTTCTTTGAGGATCTCACAAAGATCATTTTTCAGTGTCTATGGGACCGTGTTAGGCAGAGGACAGAGCCGAAAGCCAAAAAATCAAGAATTAGAGAGGCTGGATTGTACAGAGTGCAGAGTGCATGCAGACACATGTGTGTATACAGGAATATCACACTTCAGCTCACTCCCAAACGCTGCAAGAACCAAAATAATTACAGTCCACAGCTTTAATTAGAAGACTCCAGTTTTGCCACTTTTCAGGAGCCTTTTGTTTTTTCTCTGTTGAGGGAAAAGTGGAGCACCTGATGTCGTGAACTCTCGCGACTTAGGCCGTTCTGGAAATCTCAAGAAAACATTTGAATTTGTGCTTTTTATGTTTTCTGTAACTTTCTCCAAGGCTCCTAAAAAAAATCTGGCCCATGAATTGCACAGAAACCATTTCCTGAAGCCTCCTGCTCCGCTGGCCGGGCAGTAAATCCCACCCCTGAAGAACCACAAGGAATTTTTCCTTTTTCAATACCCACCCAGGAAAGCCAGCTGAGTTTTTTTACTTCAAAAACTCAGCCCCTCAACTTTTAAACTTCTCTCAGAGATGCAGGGTGATACCACAACTCGTCCAGAAGCCTATTTGGATTTAGGAAATGAATTTTCTTGGGCTGCCCTCAAATCCAGGCCATCCACATTAGGCTTACAGGGTATCTGCTCAGGGGAAAGCACAGAACTCTATTTACCACACAGGTTATTCCTCTTGCAAAGCAAAAGCAGAGAGAAACAAACAGAAATTGCCTGAAAGAAGTGTTTTTACAGCCACAGTCACCCATAACATATTCCTACTTTTTTTTTTAAATAAAGGAAATGGGAAATTTCTCCTCAGGATTCGCCTGGTGCCAGGGACTGTCACCAGTTCCAATGGAATTATGCCACGTGCAAAGGAAATGTAGGGAGAGAGCATCTGGGGGACATTACCAGTCACGTTCAAGACACTAAAAGCTGAATTTTAAAGGCCTGGAGGTCCCTGAGGAGATTTTTAAAGAACTGGACCTCACTTTGTGCCAGTTCCTGGCACACACACTCCCTGGGCTAAGCCCCATGCCTTCAGCATTCTTGCCACATCATTCCTTCATTATCCACTGGGAAATGGCCTCCAGTAGTGCCAGGAGGGGCTTAGGTTGGATATTAGGACAGATTTCTCCCTAAAGCAGTGACCAAGCACTGGGACAGGCTGCTCAGGGCAGGGGTGGAGCCACCACCCTGGGAGTGCCCAAAAAGGAGCCAAGGTGGCACTCTGGGAGATGGTTCAGTGGGCAGATGATTCAGTTCAAGGTTGGACTGGATCATCTTGGAGGTCTTTTCCAACCTTAACAACTCCATGATTCTTTCCCATTTAAATTATGAGCAGTGAAATAACCTCAGTGACACATTTAGGGATCCACACAGACTGAGTGTCCTCAGGGAATGTCAGCACAGCTCTGGAGTTAAAAAACAGGAAAGAAATCCTGGATTTTATTTACTTTGAAACAAACCAAGCCTTGCAACATCACAAATATTATCAGAGAAGTGTGGGGACTGGGGCTTGGGACTGAAGCTTTTGACAGCACAGATTTTATTTGCGAATTCAAACAACTCTATTACTTTTTTTTTTTCCGTTTTAAATTTGTTGTTTCCCTCTTGGTTCCTAACAGAGACATCTCTCCTTAAAGAAAAAGAGAAAATATGCCTAAATATCACATTTGAAAAATGTAATAAAAATCCATTCGCCCACTTTTTCCCCCCAAAAGCAACAAACCATTTCCACAGCAATGCCCAGGCCGTGTTTCTCCTCCCCACGGGCTCTGATGCTACAAAAACACAAAGAGCAGCCTAAAAATCAGTCCCAGCTTCGGTGACATCCCCTGATTTCAGCTGAGAGCAACTTCCCTGAGATGGATTTCCCTGGCTGGGAATACTCAGCACCAGTTCTCCTCATTGTCCTGGACATTCCTCCCACTGAACCATTCCTCTCCTCTGAGGACAGGAGTAAATAGCCCAATTTGTTCTCACAGGAGACTGGCTGCTCCTGAAATGTGAAGAAGCTCGTGGCAAATGGGCAGGACGTTAGGAATAAATAAGAAAAAACGGGGCAGCAGAAATAAATCTCCCACGATGACTTTTCTCATTCATTTAAAATGGGAAACGGCCTTTGCTGGGCTCACGGGAATCCAGACACAGCAGATTTGCAAGTTGCAGGGGGAAAAAAAATGGGTTCTCTGCTGTTTTAAATGTAAACTGGAAAGCAAAATGTAAAGACAGAGGCGCCCACAAACAGGCAGCAATTTAAGGAAATTATATCAGCCAGGGGACAGGAGATGTTTGCTACAGCCATTTAAACAATAAATTGCTTTAAATTTGTAAGTGAACCAATGGAACACTAAATTTCACCCTATTTTTCAGGAAGCTGCTGCTGCACCCCAGCAGGGATTAAATAATACACACTGTGCTTGGTTTTACTGAGAAGTTTAATCTCAGTTCCACTTCCTAAGTGTCTGAAACTCCATCTGCCCAGAGATTCACCTTTGCCAGGTGTTATTTCATGCTCTGCCCTTGCCTACAACAGAGTTTTCCCTCTGCTGATTAATCTGAGGCTCTTCAGATGCTCAGGAAGAGTTAAATGAAAGTGGTAAGTCATGACTTGGAGCCAAGTCTCTCTTGCTGCTCCTCAAAGTATCAGGAAGATTCAGCGCCAGTGCAGGTGACAAAGCTGGCCCAGCCAGATTTCAGTGGGAATTTCCTGAGCAAAAGCAGAAGAGATCTCACTGATCTGAATCCTTTGTGAATTTTCAGACCACACAATGATCTAGACAGGTTTTCCCAGAAGAATTTCATCCTTGCTGGGACAACACAAAGAGGAGTTTCCATCAGCACCGCAACAACCAGAGAGAAGAGGAGGAATTCAACAAACAAAACTTGGATTGGGAACGCTTTCTGAAGCACTTCTGGATTTTCACCTCTAGGAAGTGGCTCAGATGGCAACACAAATCTCTGACCTAAGTGAATGTCTTACCCAAAGGGGTCTTTTAATTCTGGTTTTTCCTATCTTTTCAGGCCAGAGAGGAATTTCAAGATACTTTCACAACCAAATGTGTCCAAAGAAGGTTCCTCAGAACTATTTTATTTCAGCAACAGAAGTCCATGAGTTTGTTGAGTAATTTCTTATTTGTTCTCCTCAACATTTCACTTCCTGATCAGCATTTTCACTCCCAGCCTGACAAGCTGATTGATTGGTTTTGTTATCTGTCTCAGAGCTTCATCACTGAATTCTGAAGTGAAGTTATAGGGTGAATAAATTCAACAGATGAAGTGGTTGAAACTAGAAATGTTCAGATTTAAGACCAAATTACAAAAGTTCAGCTTTTTCTGTAACTTTAAACCATTATAGAGGTACTGAAGTGCCAGGACTTGTATTTTGTAGAGCCCAGCAAGGCCCAAGTGACATTAAACAGAACCTATTTGAATTTCCAAAGCATTTCATACCACGTTTAACACCTGAGAAACTCTGCTCCTTCCTTTTATCGCCAAGAAGAGTTAAATTGAGATTATTTTTGGCATAAGATGGAGAAACAAGTGACTGGAAACGTGGTTCTGTGTTGGTGAGGGGGAGTCCCTGCCTCTCTAGAGATGGAAGGTGACACAGCAGGAGCCAGGAACTGCTTCTGTCTGGATCCCCCTGAGCACAGACACATTTAGGAACGCACTCCATAAACTTCAAGGATCATCCAGTTAATTTTTCTGGTTAAGTGCGTGCCTGGCACCAGCTCCAGAAAATCTTTGTCATGGGAAAAGCAATATCCCAGCACCTTCCAAAGCACTCTGAAATGGAGCCTTGGCACTGACAGAGTTTTGCAAACTTCCAGCATGGGAACACCCAAGGTTTTCCTACCTCTGCATATGAAAAAGTTGCTTTTCCAGAGCTTTACAGACAATAAAATGTTGGGACCAGCACTGGTGATCTATGACGAGGCGGAGGCACAGAGCAATAAACAGGTTGTTCACTTACAGTCAGAAACCTGGACAGCAGCACCTCAAGGAAACCCTCGGAGAAACCTGGGAAAAGATGGAGCAGGAACGAGGGAGAACATTCTCTAAATGCGAATAAATTCAGTTTTAGAGATACTGTGGGCAGAGTAAGACAGGATCCAATCAGCCTACAAACAATGCTTCATTTACCTCTCCACCAAGCATTAAAACTGGTAAGAGGAGAGCACAAGCAGCTCTGTGACGGGATCCTGGCAGAAGATGTGGGGTAAGTGAGGCTGAAGCTCAAATGGGCTTCACCAAAAACACCAGTGAAGCAGAGTTTGGTGCTGGTTCAGATCTGGTGAGTCTGTGAAGCTATCCAGAAAGGGCTTCAAACATCTACTTTTACCAGCCCAACACACCAAAATTTCCGACAAAACTACCAGGAAAGGTCAGTGTTACACCCAGCCTTGGGGCTGGGCTCTCTCCCCCCTCTAAAGCCAGAGGTGCTGCTGTTCTGGTAGCATCAATTCCTGCTATTCCCACACAGATGTCAGCACTAAAACTTCACCAGAACCATTATTTTATAAAGAAACAGCTAAAATGCCTTCGGCCAGCAAAAGAGGAGATCAGGTTGTTCAAACAAGGCAGAACCCCTTTTACACGAGGGTGTTTTTCCACCAAACAAAAAGCACTGAACAGAGGCTGTAGCAGACAAATGCAAGATGAACTAAACTTCACAACAGATTTTTTTCCCTGCATGAATAAAATGTCTGTCCACACGGAATTTTTGCAGTGCTTCACATTAACTCAGAGCACTCAGATCTAACAAACGTGGCAAGCTCAGAAATAGGTGCCTGTAAACTTTCATCTCCTTCCCGGAGTTCTGCTCTTATTAGCAGGCTGTGGTTTCCAAAGCTGTGTAGCCTAACAGGAATGGATTTTATCCACGGCTCTTCCCCAGGAATGCATGCTGCAAACAGTTTAATTTAAATGTCAGGGAGGGAGGGGGTTTCACCTGAGCAACATTCAAAGGTTAGGACAATGTGTCAGTGGAGATACTCCCTTAATGCCACGACAATGCCTGTGGAACCACCCACAGCTGAGAATCACCGAAAGCAGCTTTAATAAATTGAAAACTCTGTTAGAAGGTGTTTATAAAATGCATTCAATTTCTCTGTGAGTTACTCAGCAGAGCGAGGGAATCTGCTGTTGATGGGGCTGTCGAAAACAGCTATTTTGAAACCCCAGCCAACACTCAGGCTCCATGCAAAGCCGCTGCTACAGAGAATTTCTGTCTTGAGCATTAATTTTCATGCCTGACGAGTAGTCTTGCATATCTTCCCCTCATTTAGCACACCTGAGAACAATGAACGCCAAAAAAAGGAACTGGATGCTTTGTAAGTTCAGCCGAGGTGATGAATACCTCAGCTCCACCACAACAATAGGACACGTCTGACCTGCACCCCTGAAAGGAACGACGAGCAGACATGCAGATCTTCCTTAATTACCTCTCTTTGTAAAGTAGCAAAAAATGGGTGGCAACTTGAGGGAGAAGTAATCAGTCAGTCAAATCGCAGAGCGGTGGAAAGGTCAGATCCTTACAGCCCAAACATCGCGAATTACAAGAAATATAAAGCATTAAAATTCCAAATGGCTGCTTTCTGTCAGGGGCTTTAACGAGAATGCAAAAAGAGGCAGCAATCTGTCCTCACCACAAAAAATTGTAATGAGAATGTTCTCCTCTAAGTCTCTTCAAGTGAGGGCAAAGTGTTTCTGTGCCAGGACCACGAAGGACTCAGCTCCTGTTGGCACATTAGACAGGGCAGGAAACTCAACGTGATCGACTCATTTGTCCTCTCCCCATTCCAAAAAAACCATACTGAGAGATCTGGCCCGGCTTCCAACTGCCCTCAGCCACGACTCCTGACTCCCACTGGGTTTGTAGAACATCCCAGTTCTGGGCAAGAACTTAGGAATGACACAGGAACAATTCCAAGTCAGAGCTAAGCCAGCCTAGATCAATGACAAGACATTAACCCTCCACTGAATCACTGCTCGGGAGGCCAGTATGGTGTCATTTTTCCGCTGGAACACTCCAAAACCCCTTGGAAGAAGATCCCAGAGCTCAACCCCAGCCCTTCCCAGGCACCAGAGATGGGCAGTGCAGGGAGCATGGCTCTGTCGGCTCTGTCCTGCTCCACTCACCCCCCAAAAGCACCCAAGTGACTCCTGCAGCCTCCCTGCTGCCCTCCATGAGCTCCAACAGGGACTCCCAGAGTCCCAGCTGGCACTTCAGAGGTTAACAACCCTTGATGGAAAGGTGCCTGATGATCTCCATTCCACGTGAAAAGCAGCATTTTTGATCTTCCCGGCGTTTCCGTGCTGATGTCCCCCAAACTCGCTCAGGAGAGCAGCAGCTCCTGAGCATCAAAGTGTCTGACTCTGCTTCTGCCTCCTCTATGGTGCCTTTCATCAAGGACTTATCTTAAGTTTAGCTTTTTCTAAGAATAAAAAAAATAGATTTTTGGGGGCTTTTGGCTTGGATTTCTTCGTGGTTTTGTTTGGTTTTTTTGTTTTTTTGGTTTTTTGGGGTTTTTTTGTCTGTTTAGTCTTCCTTTTGGTATTTTTAAAAATCTATCACAAGCCATTACCGGCTTCTGGCAAGAGGCAGACAAATAACATGCCTTGCTCCGAGGTGATTACACCTTTAACGACCCCATCATTACCACCACGAGCTGATACAACAAGTCCTCCTTTCCATCTTTAAAAAATAATCAGGATATCGTGGTGTTTTACCCATTGCATTCCCTCTTTTTTCCCCCCTCTCTCCCTGCCTCCAGCCCCGCAGGAAGCAATCATTTCTATGCAAACGCTGGGTAATAGAAATGTAACTTCTCCATACCCTGCCTTTCCTTGGGGAAGCCAATCTGCTGGCTCCAAAAGCACCGAGCTGCAAAATTTATCTTGATATTAATGGTTTCTGCATCATTTGCATATTCATGGCTCGTTTCCTGTGCACACTTTAGGGTCAGCTCAGAAACCACTCAGAAAACCTCCTGAAAGGCTCCTGAGAGGGAGGAACATTTAATGGCAAAGTGCTCCAAATTCCCTGTTCTCAATGGGCTGATGCCCTCAGTGCCCATTTTGGGCCAGAACACGAGGAATTGGCCTGCTCTCAGGTATGCACGAGGTCACTTTGCTTGTCCCCTCCTGCTCAGGAGTGGGAACACGGCAGATATGGATAATTACAAACAGGAATTATCAGCAGAGAGGGTTTCTGCCATCTCCATCGCTCTGCAAAGCAGCTTGGCCCCCTGAGTAGGGAAAATCCTGCTGCTGAGGCAAATATCCCACGTGCTCTGGACAGCAGCACAGGCTGCCAGGTTTAGGCTCAAAAGTCCTATTTTTTTTTTCCTATTTTGTCCCCATTTTTTGGTGATTCAGAATGTCCCACTGGGAGTCTCGCTGTGGGAAGGAAGAAGAGGCTCTGCTCAGCACCACACAAAGCCTTCAATGCTCCTCCTGAATGCACAAGCCAGGCTGGATTCATTTCAGCCCAGCTGCCAAAAACCTGCCTGTCTTCTTAAAAAAACCCAAAAAACAAAAAACAAACAAAACAAAACAAAAAAAAAAAAATTAAACTTCCTGGGAAAATGAGAAACAGGGAGGAAATTAATTTATGAGAATCTTTGGGTTAATACCCGGGGTGCTGATCTCGGCACGCACGGCAGAGCGTCACACATTAAAACCGAGCTGTACTTTGCAGCTTCTTCACATCTCTGTCCAAATACCGAAAGTAAATAAATAAATAAACAACCTGAACCCTTTGTGTAAGAACAGATGTCTCCATCGTTGTTCCCAGGGAGCTTCTGCACATCTTACAGTCACACCTGGGCCTTGATCTGCCTCTCATATTCAGAGGTCAGCAAGAAGCAGCTCCCAGAGTTTCGAGAGCTCCGAGAGAAGAAGCTCCAGGGGTTTTGTCTCTCTGAACACCACTGGCATTGCAAATCCTTCTCACTGAAAAATTCTCTACTGGGAGGGTGGGGAGGCCCTGGAATAGAATTCCCAGAGAAGCTGTGGCTGCCTCTGGATCCATGGAATGTCCGAGGCCAAGTTGGACAGGGCTTGGAGCAGCCTGGGACAGTGGAAGGTGGCCCTGCCCATGGCAGGGGTGGGATGGGATGAGATTTAAGGTCCTTGCAACCCAAACCCTTCTGGGATTCTGTGATCCAAGATAAAGCACAGGTACAGAACAGAAACTCATGGCAGAGTCTGAGTACCAAGGGGGTATTAAAAACCACGGTGAATTGTTAAGTCAGCAGTTAAAGAATAATACCCTTCACCTTTTAACATAATGAATACAAGCAGAAAAAAAAAATTCTATGTCTGAAAAACAAAATTTTCTTCAAGCAAGAACTCCCCAGAGGTACTCACACGGGAGTTCCTACTTCCTATAGTTTCCATATGAAAACTGGTGACTGCAAATTAAGAAGTTAAAAAATTACTCCTAAAATAACTCTTAAAGGTCTAAAAAAATCTTCATAGATTTAGCAGATTTTTTTTCTTTCTTTCTTTCTTTTCATCAAAGCCCTTGGTTGTACTTCACCTGAACTTGCTCATCTCTCTTATCTTTTCTGTGGGGAGTTAAATGAAACCCAACGCATTGTTTGGGGCTGATGAAGCGCCTCAGCCTCCCTCACCAGGCTCACATTTCCATTAATAACTCAGCCCTACCTCTCACAAAAGATCAAATTTTCGAAAGAGAAAACAAAGAAGTAAAAAAAGGAAAAAAAAACCTCGATGCAGAGGTGTCATTATCCGAGGAGATAAATAGAAAAAAAAAAAATCCCTTTTTGCAAATCAAGTAGAAATAAAGTGAAGCAAAGCCTGAGTCAGCAGTTTGGAGCCAAGCTCCCTCCTCCCTTTGTGGCTTCCAGCTCCACAGGTGTCTCCTGGGTTTCATTCTTCCTGCCTGCACTGCTCTGGTTTGGGTTTTTTGTTCACTTTGGTGCCCGATGTGCTAAGTCAGCAAATTCTTCCATCGACCTGGACCTGCCGCTTTTCCTGCAGCTGGAGAACCAGAGCCCCATTTTTTGGGAAGAGCTGTGATCCCTGCTTGGTGCTGCAGCTGGAGCCAACCCCACATTCCGGCTGGGAAGCGCTGAGCCCTGCTCCAGCCGTACTCTGCTAACCTTGTGGGAATTCAGGAACAGCAGCCTAATTAAAACTGTTGTTGTGTTTGTTTTGCCAGGCTCTCCCTTTTATCTGCACCACAGTGATTTTTGCCTCATCGCTCCAAGAAGCGTCTGTGGGTGGAAGCAGTGAGTGATCGATTCAAATAATGAGGCTCTAAACGACTACAAAAGACTTTACATGGCTGTGAATCATCCATCTCCAGTGCTGCATTATTCAGAAATTAATGCAACCCTATAAATGAATAATGATTTAAATGTACTTTTAAAATTTGTTAATGCTCCAGCACTTTTTCCTTCTCTACGTAATCAGAAAATTGATTATGACTACGACTAGACCTATGTTCTTAATTTAACTTATGTAATGGGGATGTAGGAAAAGCTTTGCAACAACAGTGGGAATGGAAAGATTTCCAAGAGAGTGGAAATGGGTTTCTAACCTTCAGGATTCCCTAGCCAAACTCAGCTGATTTCAGAAGGAATTAACACCAAAAAAAGCCTCCTGGAAAGCTGTAGGGTCTGGAGAAAACTGAATTATTGCCAGGGCTGAGGGAAAAGATCCAAAATACATTAGAATATATGCCAAATAATAAGGACAAGGATCATAAGGATAATGTGAGTACAGAAGGTGTTTTGCTCATTATTTGTTTTCTCACATTACTCTTTCTTTTTTAAAAAGCAAGTTGTTAGGAGAACCCTAAAGCCAGGAGATGAACGAGCAGTAGGAATAACACAAACTGATTTCCAATATTTGTCTGAGGATGATTCCCACCAGAATTATCTGATGAACAGCAGAGGGTGAGCACAACACAGAGGGATTTATAAAAGGATCTCTTTTCCAGAGCAGCTGTGGCTGGCCCTGGATCCCTGGCAGTGTCCAAGGCCAGGCTGGACGGGGCTGGGAGCAGCCTGGGACAGTGGGAGGTGTCCCTGCCATGGAAGATGGGTGGCACTTGAGGATTTGAAGGTCCCAGCCAATCCAAGTTTCTCTAGGATTTTAAGATTTCACTCTTCTCTCTGGCTTTTCACGTTTAGCAGTAACGATCTCTCCATCTCTCTTTGAAGCCACCTTGATAAAGAGATTCCAAACTGGTGGAGGCAGGGAGCTCACACCGAGGTAGAGACAAAAGCCACAGAGAACGGTTATTTATCCTTGATGTGACAACTTATGTCCTGCCCAGTTAATTCTATTAAAATCACCAGAATTATGCTGGTTTTAGGAGAGTGGAGGATGTGAAGTCAGAGCTGGGTCTGTGCATTTTTACCGAACCCTACGTGAGCAACACATCAGCTCTTCCTTAGGCACAAGTTTCAAAATAGATATTATGTAAATTATTAAATGCTTTTCTGTTCAAATCACACTGGGAATTTTTCAGGAGCAGACCAGAGACGAGAAATTGTTCTGTTCACACAAAAGCAAGTGAAATGTAACAACTCTCTCCACCAAAAGACTGCTGAACAGGGTTTTCTCTTGTGCGACAATAAAATTATAACGGGTACATTATTTAGTGTTCCACTGAAAGCAGACACTTCAAAGACTCCTCAGCCCCAGAAGATGGCTCCAACAAAGTCATCTCCCACCAGGACTGGTTTGTATTCTGCAGGTCCCCATTAAATAATCCTAAATTATTGATGCCGTGAAGGACACGAACTGTGTGGGGGCTACAGCCGCAGATGCCCCTTCATTAAAACCCTGTAAAAATCACTGCCACTCCAGCTGCAGGACTGAGCTTGTCTCAGAGCCTCACTGAAGTATTTGCCACCAGCCCAGCAAAGCCCTGCTCCTTCCAGTAACTTGGGGCTGGATAAACTCCCCACTTTCGCTCCCACTTCATCCTGCAGGTAAACTGGGAGCTGCACGTTCCTGCCCACGCATCATTTACCGGGCTGAAAACATTCCCTGCCTCAGCCCCTCCTTGGCTGAAGGGCTGCAGGAACGCTGGGAATGTGATCCCTTGGGGTAAGACTTCCCATGCAATGGGAATAACTCCAGGAATGACCTGGCACTCACCCAACTCTGGTGACTCTTCCAGCTGTAGAGTGACAGGTCCTGCCCTGCGTCGTATTTAATCCCACAAGTGAGGTTTTGACAACATCCAGGCACACAAATAATGACCAAACCTGCTCCTTTCTCTATTAAATGCCAAGAAATATTTCTAAGTCTTAAACTTGGCAGCTTGTATTGAGTGAGACGAAACTTCTTAAGTTTAATTTAATCATGTCCAGGTTAAATTTTTCAGAGGTGGTGAAGAAGAGAGGTTACATTTTCAATTTTTTTACAGCTTTAAAGGCAGACAGGTCTGTGACTCTTCAGAGTTTCCCCCTTTACTTGAAAAATCTTAATCTTGAGATTTTCCACCCTTATAAGAAGAAAAATCTTGATCTCAGTGATAAATATTGGCCAGCTAATGAAAAACAAGTGTCTCACCTCAGAATTGCAGAGGATCTTCAGTGTTTCCTCTCACAGGACCACATAGTTAAACTATAGACTAAATAGTTAAACCAATACCACCAAATTCATGGTGTCTGCAATTTTCTAATTGATTTAGTTTCAATTTTTGTGCCTTTTGTTGTCTCTCCAATGTTTCTTTGTCTATTTTTTTTAATTACCAGCAGTAATTTCTGATTCTCTTGACTGAGCTCATTCATCAGGAAACCTGCAAATTCCTACCAATGTGTAGGAATTGTCTGGAGTTTAGTTCTAAAACCAAAATGGAAACTGATTCTCTTGGCATTCAGTATCAAGGAATTCAGTAAAAACATCCTAAAATACCTCGTATCTCCCAAATCCACGTGCATTTAGTGCCCAAAAATAAAGTCAGTATATGAACTAAACTAGAGGATGTTCCATTTTACACAATTTACTTTAAAGATTCCTATCTAAAACAGATCAAATCTTGCTTTCCCACATTTTCAGGATAGCTGGGAATGTGGTTATTATTTTATAGACTCTCCCAGAAGGAGAAATGAGCAATAAACAACAAATCCAACTCACTGAGTGCCTCCTGCACAGCCACACCGATGGAATGGAGCTGTCCTGACCTTCCTCACTGAAAGCTGCCAACCTTAAAACAACTTTGTGTTCCTGGTTTTCAAGAATTCCAGGTCTTAGCTCTGCAGATCTGATCTCCAGAGGTGCAGGGAATGCTTTAGCTGAGCCTTGTACCATTAAACAGAGTCATAAATTATTCTCTTTTCAATGCTCAAGACTGACAAAGGTGCCAACTTTTCAATTTAATTAGGGGAATTCTCTCTAAGAGATGTATCTTAGTCAAGTTCTGTTCTCTCAGCTTCACCTCAGGTTTCAGCCTTGCCATCAGCCAAACAAATACTCTCAACGTGTTCTCTCAGAAATCTTCTCGTGTAGATAAAACAAATTATTTCATTTTACATACTTACATTTATCTTGAGAGATGCCTTCAAATCCTTCTCTGGCTGGCTGGGACACCCATTTGTTTTCCTGAGTTTCCTAAAGGAAAAACTTCCCAAAGCAGAGGAGTTAAAGGACATCAACCCCCCATCCTCAGCCACTTCACCCTCCACCTCAATTCCCCAAACTCTGCCACCACATTTCTCTCACAGAATGAAATCATCTGTGGAAAAGCTGCTCAGAACAGGGGCAGAGAATTCCATCAGGGAGGAGCAAATAAATCCATCACACTGAGGGCTTAAAGCAATAAATTCTACAGATAATTTCTGTATTAACCACAGGTTTTGACATGAAACAGAAATTACCTTCTCATCGGAAGGATTCGGACATTAAACTTTGATTATTCCTTCTCTTCATTTTTCTCCAGCCACTGGAGAAGCCCCTGGATCCTTATGCAAGTTACACTCTTAACTATGGATTTATTCCCATTGATTTGGAATAGTGCAACTGAGGAGAAATACATCAACCTGATGAAAATGACCCATTTTTATTGACTCTGTCTGCAGTGAATTTTCCTCCCGCAGCTGAACAAAAAGCGCATTTGCACAACCCGAACTCCTCCCGTCCTGCAGAACCACGAGCAGCAAAATGGGCAAATAACTTTGAACTTAACAAGCTCTGCCTGTTCTAATCTCAGCCACAGCTGCTAAAATGATGATCCCCAAATTATTTTTCCCGTAGTTTGGATGCAGTTATTGCTGTTCCAGCCATGCCCACGCCACACACGATAAAGTAAATTAGAATGTGATTTTTAAATTATTAACCTTGCAGTTGTGGTTACTCCTGGAGAGTGATTTTAGTGAGTTAATGGAATAAGGCAGGGCCTGGGATTCTTAGATATCAAAAGTGGTGCTCAAGACTAGTTTAAGAATTGGAAAAAACTCAGAATCCCCACAAGTTTCTAACACAGGGAAACACCATAATATAGAATTCATCATTTAGAAATCTATGAAAGGCTGTAAAGAACTTAAGAACAAACACACACAAATGCTATTGCTTTTCCTGCCTGGGTGAAATTATGCATATTAGTTTCTTTCCCAGGAACTGGACTTATCCCTGAGTTCCCCATACCTTGGTTTTCATAAATTACAATCTTTTTTTTTTAAACTATTTGAGCAGTTTGAGTTTTCTAAAACTTAATGAGTGGCAAGTGGCACGACATTTAAACTCTGATTTATTATCTTCCTGAATGACACACGCATTACTTTCACAGCAGGCAAACCCACGAAGATTGAATGAAGTTTTTGCCATCCTGGGTAAGAGTTCAGCCAGGTTATCAGTGCCTTTTCTAGGACCTATAAATTCTGGTGGGATCCTTTGGTGACCTGTACATAATTCTGCACACTTCAAGCACCATCAGCTGACTGAATATGTACATATGAGAAATCAACCAAAACAGGACCTTATAAAAATCCTTCTGTTAGAAATGAACAAAATTCCTTAAAATGAAGGATGTCCAACACTGAGGCAGTGACCTGGCACAGGCTGGGTTGGAAGGGATGTTGAGGATCATCCAGTGCCACCCCTGCCATGGGCAGGGGCACCTTCCACTGTCCCAGGCTGCTCATTAACTGTTCTCTCCATGAACCAAACTGACATTAATTATTCTGGTATTCTGGAGCTCAGGGGCCATCCAGACCCAAACCTGAGAGCTCCAAAAAACCCAGGAACTCTTTCCCTGTGGATGTTGCACTGTGGGGAGCTCAGAGAAAAGAGAGGGCACCTACACTCGTCCCCTACTCACGAGCCAGCTGACCTCAAATCTTACTCTGCTATTTAAGCAAAACTGTTTCCCAGAGGTTCATAAAATAATAGGTTTTGTAAAAATAAAAGCGTGGCTCTCCAGCCCAAATCCTTGATCTGACTCCCACCAATTTTATCTTAGTCATAAACATTTTCCTCCTAATACTGTTATCCTTTTGGCAGTTTGAAAGATTGCTCTGTGATTGTTTCTTTTTATTCTCACAGGCCTGTGAATTATCCTGAAGAGCCTCCTCTTTATTTCACTTCTTTTTTGATCTTCTTTATTTTATGGGATCAGGGTTTATCAAGCTCATAACTACGTCCCGGTGCTTTCCCCCACTGAAATGCAGCAGTAAAAGATGCAAAGAAAAACCAAAATTGTTTCCATTTTTTAAAGCCGGGGGGTGAGGTAAAAGAGAAAGCAGGTTTTGAACAATTTTGTCCTAATAACTATTGATCCTACTGGGGAATTTCTGCAGCAAGAAACTGCCAAAATATGCAGCAGAAAGGGATTATAGGTGTATGAAGAGATAACAAAATCTCCACATAAATCAGTTAAATAGTCAATCAAGCACAAGACACAAATCCAGAGGAATCCTGGCTTCAGCAGCTCCGTTGCTGACACAACTCCCTGGATTTCTTTAATGGTGCTTTAATCCTGTTAAGATTTCAGAGGCAAAGCAGTAACGAGGCTGAGCCTGAATCTATTCCTGCCTCTGCATCGTTAAGCAAGTGCAGAGTGCATTAATTACATCTGATCACCCCACCCGAGGCAATGAGGCCACGCAAGGTGCGAGGCAGGGGCTGCAGAACATTTGTCACTGATGACAGGGCACCAGAGCGAGAACTCTCCGACTTTGAGATCCACGTGTGAGCTGAAGATCTGAGCCTGAGTTAGCAGAGCTGGGTTTAGTGAAATAACTCCTTTAATCTACACAGCTGATGCATGTGAAGTGGAGAAACGGAATACTGGCATAAAATAATGCTGTGACATCATTTTTGTTTTCCCAGAGCCGTTCCTGGGTGGGACACTACAGCCTCACTGTGCTGCTTCAGGCCTCACCCCAATTCCTGTCCTCAGCGTGTGTAAGAGAATCCTGGGCAGGACCCCAGGAGCCCAAATCCACCTGGAGGATGATCCAAGAAGTTCCTTTGGATAGGAGAGGCCTCAGTGACATTTGCTGTCGCTCCACCCCACTCTCAGAACCCAAACCTCAGGGCTAGCTGCTGCTCTCCCCACCTCTGTACACGTTCCTAGTGGAATTCTCATTTTTTAGCATCAATAGACTGTATTTAAATGGAATTTAACTAATGGCCTGGACTATAATTTGCATTAACACCCTCACTGCACACCTGCACGAGGCTACATGAGGCCCTCAAACGGTGACATCTCCATTTTATATTTTTATTTTATAACCCCTCACATGCAGCCATCTCATTCTCTTTTCTGTCAAGACTGGAAAGGGGGCAAGAAAAATTATGATCAAGCGATTTTGTCAGGGTGTCTTGACCTCTATTACAGGGAGAGATTTCAGGGTGGTTGATGCTGGCAGAGGTCACACAGCAATTTATCCACCCAGCTGTCCTCACCTGGACCCAGCCCCGTGCTGCCCACGAGGATCTCCACAATTTGGGGGTTGCTGAGTTCACAGGTACAGCCACACCTCAATATAAGAACATTCTGTGGAAACCAAAATATCCTGGCTTTAGCAAGTTCCTGCGTTAATATCTGTCACCCAATAAAAGACGTGACACTCACCAGTCCTTCCATCCAAACCATCTCAATTTCTACAGAAAACCTACCTAAATTTCAATAATTCTTGTGTATTCTGCCAAACCTTTTTTAAAATACTGATATTGACAGCATTTTTCTCGGCAATTAGAAAATCTCTATGAAAAAAGCTCATTTTTTTTAACAGTGTCACAGAATTAACAGATCCTTTTCCTTTCTTCCTCCCCATCTCTGTCAGAAATGAATGTTAACAAGCAGAGCTCGTTAAACATATTTAGCACAAGTACCTGAAGTGGATTTTAATACTTTCAGTATTCCTAAAATATCTCCTATGAAAAACACATAGCTAGAGGAACACACCAGCATGTGCTGCAGGGAGTTTTAGGTTGATTTCTCAAGGAAGCTTCACTACAGATCACCTTTGTTAGGATGGATCATGAAAACCTTTGGAATTCTGCTCCAGAGGACACCTCACACCACATCCCCTGGCACTGGCTCTGTGCAACACCCCCCAGACCTCCCAAACCTCTAGGTTTCCACATCTAGGACTGAAACAAAAATTTAAAAAATAGAAGTAAAAATACAACTGTTCCATGATTTGGCTTAACTGCTCTCCACTGTGTGTTGGCACGGTGAGAGGTTCAGTGAGTACTCAGAGTTTGCTCTGAAACAGAGAAAATTGGATTTTTTTCCCTTAGGCTAAAAGTTTTATTTATGGATGGCTGGGAAAAAAAAAAAAATTAACTGAAGTTCAGTGGTTTTTGTGGACGTGCTCTCAGGGCCTCCTCTGTCCAAAAAGAAAATTTAAAAACCCATTAATTCGTTAATCTTCTGTAAACAACCCATGTGCACCTCGCTGTAGGTGCCTAAACAGATGCTAATGACAACACTTCAGGATTTTCTGAGGGAATCAGTATTTTCAAAGCAGAAATTGCCATTTTCTGCCGAAATTAATGAACCTGCAGCTCCAGAGGTCAGGATGTTGTGGAGTACACTGCAAGGAATCATTTCTCAGGCACTTCTCCACACCGACCTGGAGCATTGGTCCAGTTATTAATAGAATATTAACGGATGTGTGAGCAAAGAGCACAGACTGGGATTAAAGGAATCGGTGCTGGAGTCAGGAAACCAAGAGAACTAAAAAAAATAAACATTATTTAAGAGTTTGTTGTCGCAGCAAGAACCATGAAACAAAGTCAAGCCCCTCCAGTGGAGTTTTTCCCACGTCTCGCTCCCCAGGAAAGGTAAAAGAGCTTTGGAACAACAATTTCCCAGCTCGTTTCCAGCGCTGTCCCCTCCCCCTGTGTCAGCATTCCCACAGCCAGTGGCCACTCAAACTTGGGTTTTAAACATCCCTCCTTTTTAAAAATATCCTCCAAACTCTCTGTAAATAAGGCACTTCCCCTTTTCCCCAGGCGTATTTTCCTAAGGTTTCCCAGCTCTCATTACTATGAGCAATATCCTCGTGGTCTCCTGCTACACTGCTCAAAAATACAACCAAAAAAAAAAAAAAAAAAAAAAANATGTTGAAGGCACTCCATGAAGCTAATAAACATATACAACATGGAAAAAAAAAAAAAAAAAAAAAAAAAAAAAAAAGACCTATTTTTGGAAGTTTCTTTGAACTTCCTAAGTCGATGATTTCTTACATAACTGCAATTAAAACCTCTGGGAAAGAACCTCTTACGAGCTCCGTGTCAGCAATTTTAGCGAGTTACAGACGGCTTTCTCCCCTCCCACAGAACTATTTAATGAGCAAAAACTCAGGATTGGATCGTTTCAGAGCTGAGAGCAGCCAGAGATTTTCCTGGCAGGTTTTTAATCTGGGATCAGGAGCTAATTTAGGAAAGGGCTTTGAAGAGGGAGGTGGTTCTTCAGTGGAGCTGAATTCAGCCCTTTCAGGGGGAGCTCAGCAGCACAAACACCTCCCACCAGCACTGCTGCCATCCTGGCAGGCAAAGAGTTAAAGAGCTCCGTATTTCCCTATTTTCAGGTGGCTGCCAGGAGTTCTGACTATTTTATGACCAGGAAAACCTTCAGGAGCAGCTGCTGGAAGGCAGCAGATTGTCTGATTCAAGGCCTCAACAACTGGATGTATCCTCATTTGTTGGGTTTAATTCCTCATCCTTTTTCCAGCCAATTCTCCTCACATTTAAAGCAGGAAGGATTCTCTGTCCTCCCTTCACTCTTAGTGCTCCCTGTTGGAACAATAGCACTCAAAAAAACCTCTTTATATCCTTATGGAGCCTCCATTTGCTGCTA
This sequence comes from Oreocharis arfaki, assembly GCA_013398015.1. NCBI lineage: Eukaryota > Metazoa > Chordata > Aves > Passeriformes > Paramythiidae > Oreocharis > Oreocharis arfaki. Next base: position 87,985 of record VZRR01011446.1, read on the forward strand.
AGAGTTTGACTGGACTAAGAAC
>VZRR01011446.1:88109-199423 GCA_013398015.1 Oreocharis arfaki
AAAATAAAGTAAAATAAAGTAAAATAAAATAAAATAAAATAAAATAAAGTAAAATAAAATAAAATAAAATAAAATAAAATAAAGTAAATAAACCAAAACAAAATAAAATGAAATAAAATAATAAAAAAGAAAAGAGAACAGGATAAAATAACTTAGTAAAACAGAAAATAGAAAAAAATAGAATAAAATAATAAAATAATAAAAAAATATAAAACTAAATAAAACAAAACAAACCAAAACAGCTCTGCATTTCCCTCTATCCATTCCTGCAAAAGAAACTCGAATTGTTCCCCCACAGAAATCTGCTTCCTAGGATAATTTAAAAAAGAAAACCAAAAAACGTGATGAAAGAAACAGAAAGTGAGGACAGAAAAAGGGCAAAAAATCCTTTCTGGACACAATCCTTTACTCACATCACAAACCAGCACAAGCTTTGTGCCAGGAAAAGGAGAATGAGCTCATTTTACAGCAGGAATTGCAACCCTCTGCCTTTCACACCAAATCTGATGACGAACAACAGCACAAAAGACAAAGCTTTGAGGGTTGAATGTGAGGTTTTGGACTCTCCTTTCTCAGCCTGAGTTTTGCAGGACATTTCCTGCCCAAAGGTTTTGGACAAATTGGTGAAGATTTAATCAGTATGGGTTTTTTTTTTTAATAGATATGCTTTTATAAAGCATCAATTGGCTGAAGATAGAGGAAATCTGGCGTGTTTAGGGCAACCTTCTGTTTTTAGGACTTTCACTTTTGTTTCTTTGCAGTCGTGACATTTGTGGACCTGAAGGAGCAAAGCAGGAGCTCCAGGCGGAAAGATTTTGGTCCCTACCCTCCCCTGCCATCATCCACACCCAAACAATGCTGCTGCTTTTGCTTTTGCAGGGTCATTACAACCAAATTCATCCCCACAAACTCATTTCCTCCCCACAAGAGCCACACGTGCAGCACCACCTGATAACACAGAACAGACACAGCATCACTGCTGCCACTGCAGCCTTAAATTTAAAAAAGCTAATTAAAGGTGTGTTCCCTGATTTACAGGAATGGGAGGTGATGGATTTGATTGAAGGTGGTGGTTTTTATTCGTAGGAAACAACCCTGAGTGCTGCAGAGCTGGCCTGGCTGTGCAGAGCTGCAGGGGAAAACCTCGGTGTCCTGCAGGAATTCCCCACGATCACGAAGGGATTTTAGGGAAAACCAAGGGGTGAGTCGAGGCAGACTTATGGATGTAAGTCAGAAAAGAGACAAAGCAGAGAACTCACTCCACTCCACTCGCTCAGGGGACTGCAGATCTGCTCTGTTCAATCCCAGGAACTCTTCAATCTGCTGCACTCACGATATCAGGAGGGGAAAATTAGTCATAGGTAGCCCAACGCCATCTGTTCCCAGGCTGGAAGTGAACAGCCAGCACAAAGCCTTCCCTGTTTGCCTTCTGGAGGAGGCTCCACGGAGGGGAAAGCTGAGCTGCAGGAATTGCTGAAGGTTCTGCCACCCCCACTGGGAAACTCGGCGTATTCTGCATTTTACAGAGGGCCTCGTTGGTGATTTTTTGTTGTTTGGTTCTATTTTGTGTTTCATTCTGCTTCGTTTTGCCGGGAAAAAATGGAAACTCCACATCAGAAGGAGGAATTGTTTGATATCTCCTCTCCTTTTGAGGCTGGTGCCGTCAGCTCAGGTTTATTCGAGGCACAGGTCGGAAGAATTTGGCCTCTACCCGAAAAAACCTCATCCTGACCACGGTGAATTCGAATGTGGCAAAAAAATAAAGATGCTTTTTACTGTCTGGTGTCTTTCAGTTGCCCCCAAAGAGCACTAATTATCCACCAGGAACCGTGTGAAAACACATTTAACACCCTCTAAATTCCAGTCCTTGATTCCACTATTGTCCTTCTGCAATTTAAGCGGCAGAACCTCGGCTTCAGGTAAGGTTATTAATACATAATTCAAGAAATAATCCTACAACACCCATAAAAGCCTTTTTTTTCTTTTCATTTTTAAGCAAAGTTACGCAACAGCAGCAGAACAACGTGGCCAAATTCTAGTATTACTGCAAGGTGATAACTAAAAGCAAACAAATAAATCCATAAACATTAACATCTTCATCACTTACCTCCTAAACACCGTGGTAACAACCAGACTAAAAGCACAGCAGAGATTTCCTTGGCCTTGGCGTTACGAGCTGCAAATATTGCCACAGTAAGTCAAGGAGCAAAGTTTTTATGGCTAAATATGTAATTAAAAAAGAAGACATCTCGCTCACCCAGTAAAACCTGAGCTGGTTTGAAGCAGAACATCTCGGTTGGAATCTGCACTCTGGAACCCGAGAGGAAGCTCACGTCACTAAAAACTCAAAAAAAAAATTGTTTGCCTATTTTTAATTATTCCACAGTGGAAAAACAGATTAATTGGAGCAAAACAGAGCGCAATTATTTGTGGAGTAGCAGCCCTGAAAAAAAATCCCCAAACACCTCGGGACTATCAGGTGTAGGATGAAACAGAAAGTTGAAGCAACATAAATTTCTTGGCAGTTTTTCAACAATTTGTGACTAAAACGCTGCCCTATTTTCCAGCATTTCTGCAAAGCTGGTGTAACTCCATCCCGTAATCCCTACACTAGAATTTCCAAAAACTCATGGCTTAAATGAACAATTCTTTTCAGAAGATTCTCAAATACCAAGTCTTTATGACATTTAGTATTTCTCTTAGGTAACTGGGACATCACTGGAACTTAATCCAGCGCTACAATCACAGTTTGAGGAACTCATTACTAAGAAGATACTCTTAAGCCTGGCTTTTTTCTCATTTTGTGGCATCTTTTACACCCTTTGTTAGTAAAGACCTCAGAATTAAAGCCAACAAATCTCCTTTGGGGTACTGAAGGGAGGGCTTTACTCGGTAAAAACAAAGCAGGGCAAGAAAATTAGAGAGGAAAATAAAGTTTTATAAAGTTTCCCTGATCAGTTGATGTTTATAAATGGTTTCTACCATTCCAGCTGATTTTATCATGTGCTGAAAATACCTATTTAGCCATAATTGCATTATGCATTGTATAATGACAGAATTGCACTGATTGCACATCAGGGACAGAATTCAGGCCTGTATCAGGGGGTGAGATAAAGAGACAAATTGCTTTACTTATTGAATGTTTAGTGCAATAATTAGTATTGAAAAGATCCCATGGAAAGCTGTGTCAGCAAGCATCTATCAGCTCTCCAGAAATATGCCTGAAAATTGGGATGATTTGGTGCTTAACCTGCACCTGCATCACTGCAGCCATTCATCTTCTCCATGGAAAGTGGCAGCTGAGTGCCCAGGTCTCAAATGTTGCTTTCTTAGTATTAAAAACATCACTGCAACCATTATTTTTGCATCAGTTCCTTGCCAGCCTGGGCAGAGCTGCTTCCCCACGATCCTCACTGGGATAACTCTTTGCTGGATCTCTCCCTGCTATGGAATTTTGTGGTTATTTCTCACTTTTTATCAGCTTCTGCTCCTTCCCCTTCCTGTTTCGAGCTGCTTCTGGCTCTGGCTGCTCCCCCTCTCTCTGCCCTGCTGAGGCACATCTGGAATATCGCTTCTAATTCCAGGCTCCACAGTTCAGCAAGGACAAGCAGCTGCTGCAGAGGGTCCAGAGGAGGTCACAGAGATGATGAGAAGTGTGGAGAACCCCTTTTGAGGAGAGACTGCAGGAGCTGGGCCTGGTTATCCTGGAGAAGGGAAGGCTGGGAGGGGATCCCACCAATCCATGCAAAGACCTCTAAGGAATGTCAGGAGAATGGTGCCAGGCTCTTTCAGTGGTGCCCAGCAGCAGCACGAGGGGCAACAGCCTTAAATTAAAAGACAACAAATTCCACCTCATCGTGAGGAAGAACTTTCCATGGATGGGGACAGGGCACTGGAACAGCTGCCCAGGGAGGGCGTGGAGCCTCCCTTTGTGGGGACCTTCCAAACCTGGACTCGCTCCTGTTCCAGGTGACCCTGCCTTGGCAGGGAGTTGGGCTGGATGATCTCCAGAGGTCTCTCCAACCCAAATTACTCCATGGCTGTGTCCAGTGCCCATCCATGAGGATGCTGCATGCCCAGCCCCTCTCTCAGGGCCCTTCCCTGCCTGTGGAGAGCCCAGAGCCATGCTCAGGGAAGGGCTGCTCCAGCAGCACCGCGCTGCTGGGAAGGAGTGGGCTGCAAGGGAAAGAACCCTGCTGGAAAAGGATCTAAGAATAGCACCCGTGCACAAAGACTCATGAAAATACATGAAGGATTTCCCCTGGTATCCATTCAGCCCCAGACTGTGTTTACCTTGCTGAGATATGGAGCTGATTATTCACCAGCAGGATCTCATCAGGAGCAGAAGTCTCAGTTTCCACCCGTGAAAATGATCTTAAGATCACATCAGCAGATTTTATTATTGTTGTGACACCAACCCACCCTCCCCAGGTACATGTAAACACCTTTTTTTTTTTTTTTGTTCCACTGGAACAGCTCGCTGGGTGGCCTCCTTACAAAATAATGAGGAATAAAGGTGTTCCCAGAGATCTGTGTAAAAAACAACTCATCCATCCGAGGAACAGAACAGAACAGCCTCTCTGCACACCTGTAATAAAAGCTGCATGGCTGTTCTGATAGCACTGAGTCCCTAATCAAATAAAAGGCAGCTTGCATCATTAAACAGCAGCATCCTGAGAGGCACTGATAGAACACCTTCACCCTCCGTTCAACCCTCGCAGGCGCAAGCACAGCTTCACACGGCACCAAGCACGAGCTCAGCCCGTCCAACATTGAACTCAAAAAGATCCACGAGCCTGAGAAGCGCCCTCAAAGCTGCGACAAAAATCAATAATTTGTGGGATTTAACACAGTGGAGGAATCCTTTCCATGCTAATGACAAAACCAAAAGCTGCAGCTTTATAAAGTCACTGAGGTGCCAGCCCAAACCACCCCTTTAGAGTGATCCAAGAGCCGGATGAGTCTGGAGTAGCAGAGTTGTGACAACGCAGATCTGTAAAGAAAGGAAGGGTTTAGGGGATTCTGAGGCTTTAAAAGGGGTTTGAGCAGCTCAATAAGGAACTGAAATTCATAAATCTGGAGTGCCCCTACAGCAGAAATTCAGGCAGGTGCCACTGCCCCACAGAGCACACTTGCCTCTTCTGATAACCCTCAAAGCCAACACTCCAACCGCTCCCTGTCCTGAACTGTCTCACCAATTAACATAATTGAGCTTAAATTCCAAGACACTGCTCTGGATTGAATTAGCTCTGCTGTTGCTCCCGCCTCAGGGATGTTTGCCTGGCTCTGACAATCTCCAGTGAAGCAGCATCTTCACCCACTGTCAGCAAAACCCTTCCCCATCTCTCATGCTCTGGGTTTAGAAGCCTTTCTTCCTTAATCTTCACCCAAAATGCTTTTTTCTGGAAAACTCCTCACCCCAATGCATCGCTGCCTGATTTTACCCACCTGGCAGCTGCCCTGCAACTTCCCTGAGAGGCAGCAGCCCTTGGAATGTGCATCCAAGACAGGAAACACCTTCTGCCCACTGCCCCCCGGGCACTCCCCTCTCCCTGTGTGCACACGCGCGGATTCACAGCCTGCACACTGGAAAGGGAGGAGATCTCGGGATGTGAAGCATCTCCCTAATTACAGGTTTGGGAAAAGATTTCGTTGCTGCCCTTCCAGATCGTTTGAAGAGCTCCAACACGACCAAGCTCTCAGTATCTCCCGTATCTGGGAGAACAAAGCTCTTTAAATGCTCGATGCTGTCGCTTCTGAGCTCCACAAAATGCACGAAGCAGAGGATTTTTTTGTTTGGATAGGAACATCAGCTCCACGATCTGCCATAAATATTTTTCCCCCATAAAATCTGTGATTTTTTTTTTAATTACAGGTTTGTATCCCAATGCAAATTCGTTATTGCACCAGCTGTCATCCAAATACTAAAATCAAATAAATAAAGGTGGATTTTTTACTCTGGAGCACTGTAAACTGCAGACTTGAAAATATTCTCCATCAATCAGGTAATAAAAACTTTCCCCTTCTCCAGCTATTTAGATTTTCTGGGAATGACAGTTATTGGTAATTGAGTAAAGCTGCTAAAACCCAAAATGAGGAGCTGCTTTTGATTGATAGTGAGGACCTTTCCCTGCCCAGTTACCTGAATCCTGAGTGTGAAAATGACAATACATCACCCAAGCCACAAACCTCCATCAGACATTACACCAGAATTAAGTCTTCAGCCCCATTTCTAACTTGTTAATCCCATTTATTCCATTCTTTGGTTCCTTCCTTAAGCAGCTACTAGGCCATGGAAGTTCATTATGACCTGCCCTGTGATTACTCTAAGTTTTCTTAATAGGCACTTGAGCTTTTTAAAACCCAAAATAAATTATAAGTATCACTTCTCCATTATTTTCCTGAAACCCTGCAGGAAACAAAACTTTCCTTTGGGGACTGCTGCAGTTTATCCTTAGAATATCATGCTCATTAATATTCTATAGCTATTTTTCAGTTAATTTACTAAATACTGAAGTAAGAGCCATTGGTTCGTAACTCCTGAGCTCAATCACAATGTTTTAAAAATATAGAAAGCATCATTTTCCCTCTCGTTGCTCAGATTTTATCAATAAGATTTTAACAAAATATTTTTACTTCGAAAAAGTCGTTTTTAAAACAAAAAAGCTGCTTTTAAAAGTATTTTTAACGATTTTTTTTTTACTTCAGAAAATTCCTTCTTTGTTTTTCAGAGCTAAATTGTGAGGGAGTTGCCTCCATTTAAGGGAGCCCACTTCAATAATGCCCCCACAGTTGTGTTCTGTGGTTCAAATCTACAGAATCCCTTGGTGTGCCACCAGCCCAGAGCACAGGCAGCAGCCCCAGACTCCCAGGAAGGAATGTGATTCTGACAAAACGATGCAAAATGGATTATCTGCATCTTTAATCAATAGTTTAAATGCATATGGAGCACTGAAACATGGTGTTTACTGCACTGTCCCTTGTGGAGCATAATTATGTTTTCTATACATGAAAGCAATTTAATTTGCTTGCATCAAGAGAGAGACACTCGTGTAATATTCAAAATAATAATAATGTGCACAATGATCCAGACAGGATTAAATTTTTTTCAACAATTCTGTACCGAACAACACAACCCTTCATTACTTCAGCAGACTATCTGCAGCCAGCATTAAAAGGGAAAAGCAGAAGTGAGCTCAAGCAGAAATGAGAGATGATTTGATTAAAGGCCTTGTTATTCCACTCTTCCTCCAGACTCGATCTGCTAATTTCAGAGGGGTTAAATAAATCAAATGGGTGACAAACCAACGTTGTGTCTCTCCCATGCTCTAAGCACAGGATTTGAACTCCTCCTGACCTAAAAGTGCATCTTTAAAGAGGGAACTGGTTGTGTCTGCACCAAAACCGGCCACATTCCGCTGCCTTTGTGGTTATTTTATAGAAATGTTGCCTTTGGTAAGGTCTGGGTACATCTGGGACACGGAAACCAAACAGCAGAGATCCACCTGCCACTCCCTGTCCTCACAGACCCCACAGCGCTTCTGAGCCTCCGACCTGCAGCAAAGAGGAGACACCAACACCAGAACTGACAGAACCAAAGAATCCTGGAATATTCTGATTTTGGAGGGACCCACCAGGATCATGCAGTCCCCCCCCTGTCCCTGCACAGACACCCCAACAATCCCCCCCTGCCCCAACGCTCCGGGAGCTCTGGCAGCCTTGAGAACGTCACCATTCCCTGGGGAGCCTGGTCACTGCCCCAGAACCCTCTGGGGGAAGAACCTTCCCTTGATATCCATCCAAACCTCCCCTATTGGATGGTTCTCATGGGATTAAGACTACATTTGGGGTTGCTTTTTAATGTTCTTCCTGTCAATTTTGTTATTAAAGTATAAACAGAGAATGAAAATGTCTTTTGTTCACGTAATTGCCAAGAAAAGCAGAATTCAGTGCTCAGCTGTCCTCCTTTGTCCCTCTCCACACCTCAGCGTCCCCCGCTGCTTCCATCCCCTTCTTCCCATCTCTGGAGCCAGGTATGGAAAACCAAAGACTGAAAACAGCCACTCTCTTTGTGGAATTTTGGTAACAGAGGCCTGCCATGACTAAGTGATCAGTTTTGACGTGCGATGCAAATCTGAAGTTCAAAATATCGTTTTCCCTCAAAGTTAATTATGAATCATTAGGGAAGGCTGAAATAAGATCCTCTATGATGTTCCTTGCAGCTTTCCTGGGAAAATATGGAAAACACAAATCACTTTAGAGGGCTGCTTCAAGGTAGCAGACACCTGGTAACTTTGGGGTTTATTTAAAGCAGTCTCATGTCTAAATCCTGTGGTTTTGTGGTTGCATCTGGAAGTGCTACAATTAACAGGTGAAAATCACCCCAGAGATACAACTGGAGTGCATGAGAGTGAACAAGTACATGGATAGACATCAATGAGTGACAAAATGTGATCCTCACATTGAAAAAGCACTAATCACTTACCACAAACCAAAAGAGAAACAGGAACACTGAGTATTTCTGCCCAGGAAGGAGCCCTTGGGAAATTTAAATTCGGCTGCTTTCGAAGCTCCGTCCTCTCCTTGGGCTGGAGAGGGAATTGTCAATACTGCTGAAGCTGCAGAAATTCCATTCTTTTATTTTCACATGGAGGCTGTTGTTCTCTTCTTCTCCCTATTAAGTCATTCCAGAAAGAAAGGTGTTTCAACACAACCAGAGGTTGTTTTGGTGGGGAATTTTTAGAGGTGAAGCACAAGAAAGCAGAAAGAGCAACATATTCTTCCCTCTTCGTGCCTCGATCCCTGAGGAATCCTTCTGCCCTCAACCCTACCCCGCTAAGGCTTGAACAGTGCAGTGAAACCTCGCTGTGGATGGAGAGGAGGGAATGGAGAGAAGGAGGGGAAGAGAAGCCAGAGGGATTTCAGCTGCCAGGAGCACACCAGGGGCGGGAGCGCGGAGCTGATCCGTGTCTGTGCGCACAGGGTGGCACCTGCAACCCGGGACACCCACGGGCACCACAGAGACCGAGACCCGAGGAATGCCAGGGGTTAGAGGCAGGGAAAGAATTCATGAGCACAGCCACAGGGGCAGGGGATGGATGGATGGAGGGGACAGGGACAGACGCTGCCCCAAAGCCCAGCTGAGCGCGAGCCCTTCCCGCGTGAGCTCGCTGTCCCTGGCGGGGCTGGGCGCTGTTCCCAAAATATTCCTGGGAAAAAGCAGGGGGGTCACGGATGGGACAGTGCACACACACAGCTGGGAGCTCACAGAAGCAAATCCACTGACAAAGGAGTGCCACGGCAAGCCCCGGGAACACAAGAGCGGCCTGAAACAGGAAACTGGATTTTACAGAAATTTCCCTTTATCGTGCTCTAACACCTCCTTTTCCTCTGGAGTAAATTACCTGCAAAGATTGTATTAAAGAATTTCTGGGCACTGTATTGAAGAATAATAATGGCAATTTCATAGTGATTTCACAGGATTAAGCATGCACCACACAAGAAAACTATCACAGCAAAATCCAATTTGTTACTTTTCCAACACCGGACTTTACTTCTCGTTGGCTGGCAATTAGTTTTTACAAAAGTTTAATCAAAGACTCACTTTCTTTAAATGTAGCACAGTCAGAGAAAGATTTAACCAATAATTATGTAAATTGGACTTGGCTTAGCACACAGGAAACTGAGGATAATTCATAAACATTATCCATTAGCAACTTGAATATTCACACAGAGCTTGAGATATTTTTTAGGACTGATAATATTTAAATACACCATGAGAAAAATAAAAAGTATTTTGCAAGTCTATTAGAATGATAAATTCATTTACCTGTGTGGAGAGAGGGAAGCTGCTGTTCAAACAAGGGGAGATTGACCTGAAAGAGAGAAATGTAAATGGAAAAACATTCCAAAATCCCAGCATGAAAGGATGACGCAGAACCTTTCCAAAAGAAGAAAAAACATCATGGATACAGTGAGAAGGGAAAGAGAAATCCCTAAAAAAACAGGGAAATTAAAGACAGATTTGGGCCTTGCAGAGCATACAGAGCGAATAATAAGACTGAAAGGAGTATTTTAAATAAAAATGATGTAGAGAATGCTCAGCAATGTTTGGCTGGTTGCAGTTCCAACCTTTGCAAAGAGGGTCAGCAGCCACAAAATGATGCTCTCAAGTGCTGCTCAGTCAATTCCAACCCTGCTCTGCTCGTAGAGGAGTCAAAAATTGAGGTGGAACTTTGAAATCTGAGAGACTTTTACCAGAAGGAACGAGAGGTGGAAACACAGAGTGGCTGCGTGGGGTGTTCAGTCAGGAAAGGTGACAGGGTCTGAGCTGCTGCCCCGCTCTCAAGGGAAGGAACCCAATATCCAGAAGGGAAATGTGAGGCCTGAAAAGTTCTCCTGAAGGTGGACACGGGCACAGGTCCTACAAACTCAGCAAGTCCAGCACTGTGATGATGTTTTGATGGAAAGCAGAAGAGCAGAGGTGGAAGATTGCCCAGAGAAGCTGTGGCTGCCCCTGGATCCCTGCAAGTGTCCAAGGCCATGTTCACGGGGCTTGGAGCAGCCTGGGACAGTGGGAGGAGTCCCTGCCCGTGGCAGAGGAGTTGAAATTAAATCATCTTTCAGAGCCCTTCCAACCCAAACCATTCTGGGATTCCCAGAGTTGCAATTTCTCCCACTTCTCATCTTTTATTTGATACTGCAGGCCAGTGCTTGGACCAGGACGGAGGAAATAGAGGGCTCAGATTCCAACACCTCCTCAACCACAGGAGGTTTAAAAGTTTATGCCCCAAAATCCCAAAGTCTCCACAGCCACCGAATCCCATCCACAGGCCCCAAACCACGAGGTGCCTGAATATAAATTGGGGCTGACGCATTTTGGGGCCAGCAATTTTGGACTCGAACACTTCAACCCCACTTTAGCTCTGCTTTAGGTTTCAGGTTTTTGTATTGCCTGGAAATAAACTGAATTGTGTTCCACAGAACATTCACTCCATCACTGAGGAGTGGCCCTCGGTGGATAAACCCCAGAAATACTCAATGATCATCTCCACGAGGAGCGTTTGGTGTGCTCTGGTTTTGCTGCTCCTGCACTTAGAGCTGCTAAGTTGGATGTGTGTTTGCTCAATAAATAGGAAACCAGGCTGATCATTATGGAGTTCTGCTATTTCAGTGCAATTCATCCCCATTTTCTCTTTGATTTCTCCTCTTTCTTCAGTAGATTGGTTTTTAGCTGAATGAGCCTGAGTTGACGTTTGGAGTTTCACTGCTACACCTTTGATTCATGTGATAAAACAGCAAATGCAGCCAAGAGCATCAAGAACTGTCTGTGGAAATGCTGATTTACTATTGCACTGCTTTGTTCTGAAAATGACAGCGAAATAATGAATCTGTGGCACAGAAAAAATATCCCTGGACTGGGTTTTCCAAATATTAAAGCTTGGCTTGCAACACAGCTAATGAATTTTCATCTTCAAGTGCATGGACATATAGGATGCCTTTATAAATGGTTAAATTCCAAGCTACTGTTGGCAAAAGTCTAATAAATGAGGATAAATATACAGGATGTTGTGTCTGTACTTCCCTGGATAATCACTTTGTGAGGAACTGAGCACTGCTAGCTGAATTCCTGTTATCTGCCACTAAAACTACGAACTGAATTTTGGGCATTCTGTAAAATAAATAAACTAAATTTGGAGCATTCTTATAAAAATAACAAATTAATCAGTATGTAGCATTATGTGCTATGGTCATCTATCTTAGCATAAAAACCAGAATTATGCTATTCATCCTCAGTGCACGAGAGTTACTAAATTTAAGCCTCCCCACATCAAACTTTAACAGCAGTGAGACAAAAATGAATTGTGCTGTGGCACGAAGTCACACCTCATGGTCACTCCACTGCATTACCCATTCAGTCAAAGGGCAAAATTAATTAAGATGGCATTAGATACACAGCAAATACATGAAAAAAATAAGTGGCCTGAGCAGATTTCATTAAGTTCTAATGTGGTTTAAAATTGCTTTAATAGGTAAGTTCATGACAGAGCATTTTTACTGCTGCTGAAAGGTCAAGGAGAGGAACAGAGGGCCAGGAGTCCACAGTTTGAGTTTTGTGGCTTTGGATGTTGATTTTCTTCAGGTTTTTAGGACACTGACTATTCTTTCATTTCGCCTGAAAAGCACAGGTGGGATTTAATCATCAGGATTACCCCAGAAAGGGAATACTCACTTAAATAAGGAAATTATTATGGTTTGCTTGGTTGGCCGTGTTCCTGGCGTGGGAGGATTCCGAGTCAGGGCAACAGCAAACACTGAAAAGAGAGGGAGAGTCCCCAGTGTGAGCCCAGGTCCTGCACACCAATGAAAGGGGAATTAAAATGTGGCGTGGATCACCTCCAAGGTGCTCAACACATCAGCACCGAGAGTTTTATTCCACGATATCCTCTTTGCCTCGGAATCACAAATAAGCATTTTGACTTTAATAACTTACTGAAATATCAGAGCCATTCAAATCCCACTCTGATGGTCTCAGGGCTGTTTTCCACTAAAATTTCATTGCTGGGTGTAAGAACCCGAACTGGTACAGCGACAGCAGTGCACCCACACCTCATCCCTTGCCACTGGAATCCATAAAAACCATGGAGATAAATGCTTTATTAGCTAACAGAGACTTGCTGCTTTTAAAGTCTCCTTCCACAGCTATAAAAAACCTCCACAAATATTTGCCAACAACAGTTTGCACATGCAGGATCCTGTACTTACACAATGGAATGGGTGGTCACTGGGGCACACGGTGTCTTTTTTTTCTCAGTTCATGCTCTGCAGCAACAAAACACTGAGCGTCCCTCAGTACGTGAATTTTCCAAGGAAATCTTTCCTGTTCCACGGAATCACTGAACAGCCCTCTCCATTTTACATTACTTTCTCTTTTTATACACTGCTCTCTCCTCCGTGGTGGGGCGTACACAAAAGGGAAAAAAAAAGAACAAAGTATCCTCATAAAATCAGATTGCCAAGGAGAGCCAAGAAGCCGTTTTCTCCTAAATGTGCATCGTCACTCAAGTGACCCTGGGACTCCAGAATTTACACAACCAAAATCTGGCTCTACACAAGCATTAAAAACCAAGTTATAACCACCTGGAAAAGCTGTAAAGTTTGGGGTTTTTGAAGTTTCAAAGTCACCACCAGTGAGTCAGAGCATCGCTGCAGAGAGGGACAGGGACCCAGCGAGTGGAAGGGGCAGCACGAGGGGGAGGCAAACACAAAGTGCCCTGGCAGATGTGGGAGCTCAACTTTGATGTCAAACAAACTCATGTTTGAGGCTTCTCTTGTCCCTGCCAGTCCCTTGGACTGCCTGGATTTCGGGGCGGGGCTGAAGGCCTGAATAAAGCTGAGCTGACAAGATCCTTTGGGGGGAGGCTGGGATTGTTCCCACCACCCCCAGGAACCGCAGCGTTACTTTGATCAACTTGTTGCCTGAACTTGGGAGTGATTTGTCATTGATTTGTCATCCTTTTCCTGCCTGGAGATGCAGGGAATCTGGGAGAGAGTGAGTTAGCAGCTTGTCAGAGCTGTGACTGATGAACAAAGGAGTGCCTGGAAGAGGCTCTTTGCCTTGGCAGCTTCGCTGGGTGACTCTGGAGGGGTCCTGTTCACTTCACTCCCTTCCTTTCCTGTGCACAAAGGAACAGGGACACACCTGGATGGAGCAAGGCAGCCCAGGGAGATACTCAGGGGTTCTGCTTTTGCTTCACGGATGCAGCTGTAACCTAAGCTATGCCTGCGATTGACTTTCTCAGGCTGAAGTTACAGGTGTCCACAGAAATAAAGAAAATCAGCAACTAAACCTACAAAAATTACATGGAAAGAATCTTGGGAAGCAAAAGCAGCTGGACACCATCTGTGGCTGTGAGAACAAACTGGTAACCAGTCTCAAGAAGCTGAAGCTGGAAACGGTGGAGAGCTGATAGGGAAAGGTCAGAGAATGAAGCTTTTCACCATCAGCTTTTAAAAAACCTTCGAAGTAGAGCTACAACATCTTTCCCGAAGTTCAGAAAGCTCAGTAAGGCACAGCAATTTGTTCTGGGATCTTAAAAGCAAGTGTGGACTAGAGCTGCCCAAAACCTTGCTTTGTCCAACTTTGCAGTATCCGAGCCATTTCTCTGTTGTTTGTCCCTGCTTCTGTTTTATGTCACAGGATGGATCCTGACAACGGGAAAAATTAACCCAAATAAATTCACTGTGTTGTCACCTGCTCTTTTGCTTAAAAACAAGTGGTTTAGTCTGCTCATGAGATGATGAGTCAACTTTCTTTTCAAAAAGGAACTGAAGATGCCAAGCACAGCTGTTAAATAGAGGCATCACAAATGAGAAAGGCCAAAATTCAATTCATTCAAATTACAGAAGCTAAAGAGAAGAACACACTCCCCATTTTGAAACACTCACATCAAATTATGAGTTAAACGTGGAAGAAAAACAACCTTCTCCCTCAGTTTAAAAAAAAATGAGGTCACTAATATTTAAAAATACGAGTTTTCCTACGGGTTTGTGCCTGTCATGGCTTAACCCTGGAATCTGGGAGGAATCTGCCATCTGTTTCCTCTTGCGTCACACCCTGAGTCAAACTTCAGCAGCCCCGGGGCTTTCTTTTGGCAGATGATGCACCAAAAGTGGGTAAAAATAATAATAATAATTTTTAAAAAAGCCCTTCTGAATTGGACTGCCAACAATGCCTTTGACTTGTGCTCCTTCCCAGGGCTAAATCATATTCATAAAACATGGGTCATGCAAGGTGCCACCAACTATTTATTAATATTTTGCTGACTCAGAGAGCTTTTGATGGAGCCATCGGCAGAACCCCAGCTGAAGACAACGTTTCAGCACAGCCATGGCAACTGAAGACCAGAAATACTTCGGAGCAAAATGAACTTTACGTCTTTTTAATCTCTGAAGGAGCTTCTGGTGGCAGAGCTGCTCTGGAGCTGGCTCAGCAGGGCTGGGAGCAGGGCAGAGCTGTCACCACGTCACACGAGGGGCCAGCAGGGCACCAGGCTGGCTTTGAGGTGGTCCTGACCTGCCTCTGGCTGCCTGAGCATCCCTTTGCTCCCAAACATCCCAGAGCTCTAATTCCTGCCTGGATGAGGCTCCCTGGGCCACCTCCATGGGGGCCTGGGCTGGTTTCAGCTAAGAAAGAGCAACCACAACTTCTTTATTTTGTGTTCCCGCAGAAACATCAAACTAAAACATCCATGACTCCCTTACAACAATTCTGTTTTAAACTTGGGATTTTGAGGGGTTTTTTTTGCAGGTTACAATATCCTTTCTCAGCTCTGCTGCCCAGAGTTTTCCTCCTTTTCTGAAGCCATGTCCTACCACCACAGCGACCACCCAGTTCCAAGGAGTGCTTCCATCCAGGGATTTCATCCACGTCCAGCACAGCCTCCCCTCTCCCTTCTCCCAGCCCATTCCCTTCCTCAATAATGACACCTCCAGAGGCACCTCGAGGTGTCAGCAGTCCTGGAGAACAACAAAAACAGCTCCAGCCCAGCTTCCAAACCACCTTCTTCATCCTTTTAAAAGAAATCCCTACATAATTTACATTTTACTTGTAGTTTGCTGATATTTTCAGCCCAAACCAGGCCCTTGCCGCCATCTCTGGGGGATGGATTCCTGGTCATGAGGTGTCTGTTGGCTTTATTCTCTCTTCTGTTCCTCAGGTCTTGTTTCTCCTCACACTCTGCTCTGGCTCTCGGGAGTCTCAGGGTGGGACCACAGCTTCTGGAAGCTGCAGTTATCTGTGAATACAGCCAATTTTCCCCCTTTCCTATATGGAAGCTGCATTTATCTGGGAATACAGCCAATTTCCCCCCTTTTTATTTCTTTATTCCTTGCTCCTATTTGCCCTTGTATTAGGAGGAACTCCCAGCACGAAGGGCAGGGTGCTTGATACGTTTCCAGCCCGGGAATTACTCTGAAAACACAAACTCACTTTGCCCTGAACACCCAGTGCCTTTGACAGAGGCAAATTTTAATGTCTGTGACCTCGTGGAGCCTGCAAAGAAGGGATTTATAATATCCTGCTGTAATCAGGGCGAGTGCACGGCCAGGAAACACACTCCTGACGTGTCAGCTCTGCTTGTGTCACTCAAACCCCATTAAAAACCCACCTGTCACTCAGCACATGATCCAGTCCAGCTCCTGTCACCCTGTGCAGCCAGGACACAGAATGATATCCTGGGACATTTCATTTCAGCCCCTATAAAACTGCTTGATTGGATGCAGCACTCTCAGCTCTGAAAGTGTCTAAACAGACATCTGAAAATCAGGAGAACTGAGGTCACCCCGCCTGGGGCAGTTCGGATCCGCTCCTCGGCTCCCTCAGGTCCGTGGGAGGAGGGCACTGGGTGCCAGGCTGGTTTCCTTCCTTCCCAGCCCGGGTGGCACTGAGAGGTCCCTGCCCCTCAGAGGGGAGCACTGCAGGGAGATCCCGAGGGTGTCGTGGGGCACCTCCTGACACGGGCTCAGAGGGGGGAAGGTTCTCACAGGGGCATCACAGAATCCCAGCCTGGGGCTGGAAGGGACATTAAAGATCAAATTATTCCATCCCCTTCCACTGTCCCAGGCTGCTCCAAGCCTCAGTGTCCAACCTGGCCTTGGACACTTCCAGGGATCCAGGGGCAGCCACAGCTTCTCTGGGCACCCTGTGCCAGGGCCTGCCCATCTTCACAAGGAGCAATTCCTTTCCAATATCCCATCTGTCTCTGCCCCCTGGCACTGGGAAGCCATTCCCTGTGTCCTGTCCCTCCACCCCTCATCCCCAGTCCCCCTCCAGCTCTCCAGGAGCTCCTTTAGGCCCTGGAAGGCACTCTGAGGTCTCCCTGGAACCTTCTCTTTCTCCCTTTCTGGCTGTAGGATCAGCCAGGGCACTCGGCTCCCTCGCTGCCTGTGCAGACCAGCATTCCCAGGGCAGAGACACATCCTGATGCTCTCTGGGTGGGAAAGGAGGAGGGATGAACCCTCCCCACAAACCACTCTCTTCTATTCACTCATTTTCTTACAGGTTCTTCCTTTTCCAGCCTCAGCTGCGCCCCCTGTGAGGGATGAGGCTCGAGAGGCTGCTGGAACCACTCGGGCCACATCAAGCTGGGCCTTCATTTATTCTTTAACACCTTAAAACCAAGGTCTTCACGCAGATTTGGGGTTCTCAAACCCACCACCACCTCTGCAAGAAGGAACCAGAACAGTTTAATCACCAGCACAAGAAACAGGATAAGTTTTAGGAGGATTTCCAGATAAACACACATATTACTCACATCCTGAGGACTGCACGGAGCACCAATCCCAAAATGCAGGACTCACCAACCAGTGCCTAAATTTGGGAGCGTAATTAAATAATTCCTTTAATTACAAATGCTCTACAATTATTTTTATATCTATAAAATAACTATTTTTATATCTATGAAATAGCCATTTCTAGATATCTCTACACCTACACCATGCACACTGACAAAGGTGCCTTCTCCTTTCAGAAAGGCACTCATTAGGATTTAGAAACAGATCCTTTCCACCTCTACTGTTGGCCTTAAAATTGATCAAGGGAGGACACAAAAAACCCTGAATTTTATTTGGAAGTAAAAAGGTCTTAGAAGCTCGTATACAAAAGCTATAAAAATCCCTAATTAAAACCCCAGAGACCCCAGAGATCTCTAAAAAGCACTTATCTTCTCAGAAGGCAGAGCTTCGTTCCCAGTGTATCTGTGCTCATAAACTGAAAATAGGTGAGCACACTTCTGGCTGTATAAATTATTGTCTAATATCCCATGCAACACCTACAGATACATCTCATTACAAAGGGTTTTGGTGGGGTTTTTTTTTTCCATTTTTAAGAATCATTTCCTGCCTCTCCAAAGAGAAATTGTCAATGTTCTCTTCTTTACAAACAGAAATATTTCCTGCATGCAGGCTGTGCTTCCTGGTGGCAAAAGCTATCGAGATTTTTTCCATCTGTTTACCACACTTGCTTTGAAACCAAATTAGTTGAAAATCCAATAAATAAAATCACAGGTGAGAAAATCAAAGCAAAGAGAGAACTGCTTTAAACAAAGGGGGAAATCACAGCCTCCCCTGTTTTCTGTGGAGATGCAAATCTCCTCCTACATCACGAGGACTTTTGAACTCCATTTCTATGGATGCTGGTGGGAAGTCAGCTCATTTCTCCCGTGTATTAAAGAGAATCATTTATTTTCCACAGGAAAAAACTGTCTGTGCATATGCAAATATCGCTTCCAAATAAACCCATTCTATTAAAATTCTCATTTGTGGATAAGGTAAATGTTGTGTAGCACGCAACCAACAGCTTTTGTATAAGCAAAATGCAGAAAAACAGGTTCCAAATGATCACTGCTCCATTCCATTCTGCCTTTTCTAGGATGGCAGCACAATGAAATTAGGTTTTTTTTCCAAAGATGTGTATTTTGCCATTATTTCATTTACTGGCATGTCAGGCTACACCGATTTCCTCATCTCTTTGTTGCTTCAGAATTTTAGAACCAGATTTGATGAATTTATTTCTGCCAAACCCTGCCAGCTTCCTTTTCACTGCATTCCTCCAAAGGCCACAGCTATGAACCAAAATAGAAAGCGAAAATATGATTTAACCGAGACCTTTGTGTGACACTTTTTTGTTGGGGGTTGGGGTTCTTTTTTTGTTTGTTTAGTGTAGAAATGCTGCTTGGCAACTCATCCCCATCCCTGGAGGTTTCCAAGATTCCACCAGACAAGGACCTGAGCTTGTGATGCTCCAAGAAGTGTTCAGGGAGCAGGATGGGGTCATTGACTCAGCATTTCCATAATCAGCATTCCCATCATCTGTTTTAAATTAGACAACTGCAACAAAACTATTACTAAAAACTAAAAAAATCTGAATTTCTGGACTTTGTACTGTAAAGGCGAGAATGGTGGGGTTTAGCTGAACAATTAAAGTGAAGACCCAGTCGCTCCTGACTGAAATCTGAGAGAGTTCTTGAAGTCAAATTTCATCACCAGCACTTCATTTCCAAGCCCACATCCCCCAGAATTGCTGTTTTTCTCAGTGCCTCAGGCACAGGCTGTCCCATTCCCAATCCCATTCCCAAACTGTAAGTGCAGTCCCACACAGGCTGAACTGGGAGGGGAACAGGGTGTTTGGATTGCAGTGAACTGTTTGGACTAAAAAATTATTATCAAAAGATTTGCACCAACCCAAGTTTTCAATGCTTCAAATTCACTTTCCAAGCTGCAGCCTGGCCACATTTATGTTTCTGGGCTCGGGAAAAAAGAAGAAAAAGAGGTCAAATGTTGACTGTGCAATATTATTTCAGCATTCCCCTTGGTAATATCTGCTGGAACTGTTTGTTCAGAGAGGAGCCAGCAGGAATATCCAGCAGGAATATCCAGCAGGAATATCCAGCAGCAGCTCTGAGGTGAATTTGCAATCGCTGCCACTCGTGAAGCAGAATTTTTAAGTGCAGCTCCAGGTGAGCCCTCCCTGCAAGAGCTGCAGCTCCATCCAGCCCCCTACACACAGGAATTTCCCAAAAGTACCTGGTGGCAATGGCTGGAAGGATCAAAAATGCTGATATTTGGGGAGCTGTGTGGTGTGATTCCATCCTAATTAAGCAGCAACCCTTTAGGCGAGTTCTGAAGGGTGCAAACAGCTGAAGCTCTCAATAAAGCACTGAAAACAAATTCAGAAACCCACAGTTAGAAAAAAGAAATGTTGAACCCAAAAGGCAAACTTAATACTGCAAATCCACCCAGTCCTGCCTGCGTGATTACACCGGTAAGAAACTGACATATTCATATACACTAATTAACTTTTAAACTCTAAATTATGGGTGTGGACTGAACCCTCACTCTGGGAATTATTTTCTCCATGTAACACCGACATCTTAAAGAATTTATTTTTTCACACAACACTGAAATTTTAAACAATAAACACATGAAAGTTCATTTTTAGCTCCCACTGCCAGCTGGGTACAAGTTTTCTTCCCAATGCCCTTTGGAAAATGCTCGCCTTTGGCACCACAGGAGGCTGCACCATTTGCATCCCCCGAGAAGTGAGACAGCCACCAGGATTATTAATGGCTTTCTCCTCAGCCAGATTTACAAATTGTCACAGAACTTACACTTATTCTGCATGAAACTCAAAGTAAGTGAGCCGTGCACTTTTGAAGATGCTCGAAATCCAATTTTACACTTGTCTTAATCACTCCAGATCAGTTCATCACACGTTGGAGCTGCCATCTGCTCAGCCATTTATCAGATTCCCACCCAGAAACTCCTTTTGCCGCTGCTGTACGGGCACAGGGTGCTGAGTGTGCAAGGAATTCAAACCCAACTCCACCAGGATGGAATCCTTACCCCAGAAAACCAAATCCTGCAGGGGCACGGGGAGGTCTCGGCTCTCCCAGGCAGGGGTGACGTGCCCAGAGTGGCTTCACAAATGATGGGGACAAACAACAGTGACAGTGATGTTGCATCACCCCCTCTCTAATGGCAAAACAATCCCTAAAAAACACCCAAATTCTAATTAATCCTGTTTTTTCTAATCAATCTTTTTTTTTAATTCTTATAAATTTATTTTTTTCACATCTCTGAATCATGCCCCAAGGCAAGGCCGGGGATTGACATGACTGGCACTCAAATGCAGACGAAGTTGCCTCCTCTCCAAGAGCTGGAAATTCACACCGGAATTAAAGAAGCAATGGGCCTGAACATCGGGCCAGATGTTCAGGACAGAAGAAACCACACCAGGCAGGCATTTATGCCAAACCATCCAAAATATGTGCACTTATAAATGCCTGATTTCTAAGAACAGGGACGTTCTTATCAGAATTGAAATGGTAAGAGATCATAATTCTATTAATCAGGGGAAAAAAATCTTCAAAAATCATTTTTTAAAAGGATAAATACTGCATTACTATTCAAATGAACTTCTTCACACACTCAAAGTATTTCTGTAGCAGAGGGGAAAAAAGCAACGTGAGAACCTATTTTATCTTCTGGATCTGCTTTGCTACCAGATATTGAGAGAGAAAATTCACAAATCTTTTCAGAAAGTCAAGCATTGTCTTTGAGGACAAACCCACTCCCTTATTTTGCCTGGTTTAAGATTAGGAAACGGGTTTGCTTCCATGGCAGGAGTTTGGAGCAACAAAACAGCAAAATAAATGTTCATTTTAAACATATTTAGGCCCAAATTAAGCACTGGCCAGTAAAACAAAGAAGGAAAACTCACATTTTTTTCATCAAGTGTCTGCATAAAGCAACAGGTTCGTGTACATTTGGTCTGTATTTTAAATTTAGCAATGATTTTACCACGCTCAGTTACCCTCGTGAGGACACATCTCTGCATCCAGGCTCATTTCATGTCCTAAAATATCACTACGATGAAGCTTTCATTCCTTTATTTTTTTTTCCATCCCGAGTCTTTGGATTCTAGGTACCAAATTAAAATGCTTGACTAAAATGGGACACCAGCTGAAAATGACCAATTTACCCCTGTGTTAATATTTAGCAGGGTTACACTCGTCTCACCCCCTGTTACTGCAGGGCTGATTTCGGTGACATTCCCCATTCCACTGCTCCCTCCTGACTCCTGAGCTTTTGTCCTGAGCTATTTTCAGAGGTTTAAAAACTGGGAAGCTCGAGGACAAAAATGCAGGAATGATGAGAGAGGCTCGTGTCGTTAACTGGACATTGGCAGAGCAATCCAAATAATTCCACCTCAAAGAAGGCCAAGGCTAAAAATACAAATGCCCAGCTGCTGAAGGGCACTGCTGGCTTCAATCCTCCCCCCAAAAATGATAAAATAGCCACGAGGATCAGAAATCCACGAAGAATTTCATGCAGCTGAATGACCAAACCTCTATTATTTGCCTGTTGACTGAAGTGCTACAGAGTCTGTCTGATAAACTACAAAATATGCTGAAATTAGGGAATTTAACCAGAGAAAAAGGTGCAGAAGGTGAGAAAATACCCATGGGTCAGCCAGGGAACCCAGAAACACAGTTTGTACCTGAGCTTTTTGGGGCTGGGCAGGATCACTAGGGAATGTTCCTGCTTTTATTATTCCACTTAAACATTTTACACTTGTAGAAAACATTAAGAACACCCCTAAATGGGTTTTATCTATGCAAACCTATAACCAAAGAATTTAAAATACTTCCTAAGAAAGCAGCAGGCTCAGGATGTTGTGACACATCTTTGGGCTTTGTTTTTTGGGTGAATTGGTATTTTTGATTCCAAACTTTGCTGTTAACATGTTTAAGATCTTTACAGGGAAGTGAGAAACTGGAACTGATCTTTTCAGAATGCATTTTCCACAATGTAAAATCAGCAGAGCTACCTGGGCTTTTTAATTTAGGAATTATAACGTATAGATGTGAGCCATAAAGACACGAGATGTGAAGGCAAAGGAGATCCCCCTTAGTTGTTAAAAAAAGGCTGGGAAAAAAGATAATTAATGGGACATCTCACACTGGAAACAAGCTGACGGGCATAATAAATTGAATTTGTAAAAATTCGAGCTGTAACATATTGTCACAGCTCAAAGACCCCTGTCCAGATGATTTTCCACCCAGTAACAAACGCAAAGCCAGAGATTCTCCCTCTGAGGAACCCCATTAATGCCCTGCTGAAACAAATCCGAATTTAATTCCGACTCTGTGGGTAACAATGCTGTCTGCTTCCCTCTCTTACTGCCACGCCATAAAAACCCAGGAATTAGATTCAGGAGCAGCCACCTGCTTTCTCAACAGACTGCCAACACCTGATGCTTTTTTATTATCCTTTTTGAGGCTTATTATTGCTGCAGACAGAATTTCCTGAAACTTTGGGGCTTTGGTGAAAGGCACTGAATAATAACAGGTAAAACTCAACATATATTCCTCTCCAACCACTGATAACTTTGGTTTCCCCCCCAAAACCACTTTTCTATTCATCAATCCCGTATTATTTAGTCAGTGAAGACCAAAGGTGCTACAAATAAATGATGCCATAAATTTTAAGTGTGATTACAATGTGAGGGAGCAACGCAGCCCAGGCCCAGGGGGAATCAGAGAGGGATTTGCTTCCCTTCTCCTTATCCCATGGGCACAAATTCCTCCCTCTCCCTGCTGATGTTTCATTTCTAACTGTGCTGCCCTCAAGATAGACCTGAAAAAGCAGGTGGAAGTCATCCCAAGTGTACTTTTGTTTAAAAAAAACCCCATAAACAGCGCTAGAATTAGCCCCAAAAGGAGAATTTCAGCACGAAAGCAAGTTGCTAAATGAAAACTGAAAGTCAACACCCAAAATCATACAGCTTTAGTACTGTATCTTTACTCACTGGTGTAGTAAAGAGTACTAAAATTAAATTTCCTTTGGACACTTCTGTGAATCTGAAATGCTTCTGTTTTGCCTAACTCTTAATTACTAACTAAAAATAATAAATAAAAATAAAATAAAATAAAATAATAATAATAATAATAATGATGTATGCAAGCAGGAAACTTTGATTCTATTAAGATTAGACACATATTCAGGTGGAATAACAAAGCATCAAAATATCTGTGCTGATTATCTGAGAGCCTCTGCCCACGCTGCAGCTCAGGGCTCTAAAGCAGAATTTCCAACACCACTGCCAAGACTTTTGGTGACTTTCTCCGTGCAATGCTATAAAAGAAAATGTCAAAGATTTTCAGGATAAATCAGAGCTAAATTATCAGTAAACACAGGTCCATCAGGAATATGACACCTTCCAATGTGGAGGAGATTTTTAAGCACTGAGAAGGCATCATCACAGGAATATGAAAGGCAGTAGATTTTGAAAAATAATTATGCTTCATTTTACAGCACAGCACTGACTACACCAGGCCTTAACCTCTCTTCCCAATCCCATTCAATTACAGCTTTGTCCCAGAAAAAAACGTGTAGAAGTCCCGAGAGTGAAGAGTGATGGATGCACTACTAAAGAGGAGCGAAAATAAAAGAGAGGCTGATAAGCATCTTAGAAAATGAACCACTGAGTTTCATGGAATCCCAGAACGGTTTGCTTTGGAAGAGACCTAACATATCATCTAATTCCAACCTCCACACCCTGATTGAAGGGATTAAAAATCCAAAAAGCAGAAAAAAGGCACCAGCAACGCAGCCAAGCTCGATTTGGGATCCATTACTGCAGAACTCACTGTGCTGAGCAGAGCTGTTCCTGGCCTCTGGCTGACCCAGTTCCTCAGATCCATTAATCCCCAAGAACCTCCAACAGCCAGCTCAGCCCAGCATTTACACAATTTATACAAAATCTCTGGCTGCTGAAAAGGAGCCCCAGATGCCCATCTCCTCTCAACAGCCTGCAAGGGTCACACATTTTGGTGCCTGATCGGTGTCACTCCGACCTCTCCCTGCCCAGGACGTCCCCAGCTCGCTCCTGTGGGGGTTGTGAGGCACAAATCCTCATAAATTGTTTGAGCAGATCTATAAAGATATAAAAAATGTGATACCACCTGTTCCTATTTCATTTAACACTTCAGCTGCATCACCTTCACCCCCGAGGTGGCTGACTGACCACACCCCAAATGGGATCCCACACTTCAAGAGCTGAACTACAGGTTGTTCTCCTCAGAGCCAACGGGACTGGGAAATGAATTCATAAATCAGTGAGCCCATTTCTGGTGAATCCCCACAGCACTCAAAAGCTGTGCAGCTCAGTGGGCTCTCATTTCAGGGAACATTTTATTCCCTTTTCATTTTGGGAAGATGCAACTGGAGGAAGAGCAACGTCCAAGCCAACTCCCCAGTCTAACAGCACAGACTGCTCTACTCCTTCACCTCAAACTGAAATTACCTGGTGATTTTGTCAGACAATCTGAAGGCTCCTACACCAGCTATTTTAGTGGAGATAAAGCTCCCCTGCTACTCAAGGGAAGCAGATAACCTCTGGCATACACTCCATGACCAGTTTTCCCCCTCTTTTAAATGAGCAGCCTGTGCTAAAAGAAGGCTATAAAATGTTGACTACAAAACAGCAAACAAATGGTTTGGCTTGGCTGCAAAACTCTTGCAACACTTTCTCCTCAAATAAAAAGCTGTGATTCTACCATGGCTACCTCCACTGGGGTTTCTTTTGAATTAAAACCTGGCTCAGAATTTCAAATCCTATTTGCAGGCAGGCAGAATTCACGCAAACAAAACTGAAATGATAATTGAGAGAGAGTTCTTGAATAAACGCTGTATTTGTCCTAGACAACACCCCTCTGTCGTTCCCATTCTGCTTGTCAAAAGGGAGGATTATTTCCTGAACATTTAGACTGTGCTGAATGCAGACACTCACGTGGGCACATGCAC
This sequence comes from Oreocharis arfaki, assembly GCA_013398015.1. Lineage (NCBI taxonomy): Eukaryota > Metazoa > Chordata > Aves > Passeriformes > Paramythiidae > Oreocharis > Oreocharis arfaki. Next base: position 113,478 of record VZRR01011446.1, read on the forward strand.
AGAGAGAGAATCACTCACCAGGAATTGTTTCTCTTTATTAGAGACTATGGAGAGCCAAAATTTCATTCTAAAAATATTCCTTACTGAAGCACAGATTGCTTGTATGAACACAAAATTATTGGCAGAGAGCAGCAAGTACTGCTTCTCTCAATCCATGCTCTCCTTGCATGGCAAAAATGGAAAGACACACAAAAAAAAATCTCCTTTTAAACCCAGAATTGTGGAGTTATTGCCCCAAATGTCCCGTGAATTGACATTAATACAGCCAGGCTGCAGTTTGGAGCTGGCAGATAGAGGAGAAGCACCTTCACTGTCAGTGCTGCTGGACCAGCCTCATCCCTCACTCCAAAAAAACATTTAGACATTGGTATTTAATGGCATCTGTGACAAATCCAGTTCAGCTTCCTTAAATCACAGCAACCAAGCTTTGTTTCATCTACTCACTACGCTCTTTTAAAGTCATTTTTAAGAATCAGGATCCATCTTCTCAGTGGAGCCTCCCATTTTCCACCATCCCAGGTCTAACTCTCGTGGTTTTATCAGTCCAGAGGAATGGGATAAAGCAAAATAAACTGCCAGAACACAATCACTGCCTCCTTTACAGTGCCCACCCCATTGCAGTGATGGAGAATTTAAATCAGTGTGGTCTACTGCTCACAAAGTGCCAGCAACCTCAGGAAAAATGGAAAAGGAAATAAAACTAAAATTGTAGCTGCCAAAATGGAGTCACTCTTGGAATGTGGTCTCGTGTTGGTTTCAACGCGTTTCTCTTCATGCTTGCAATGATTCACACTGCTGCTATGTATTTCATATCTTATTTAAATAAAAAGCCACACATACCTCCTTCCTAAGGTGAATTTAGCTAGGTTGGCACGGAGGGCAGTAGTTAGAAAATGTTCTTGATAGTTAGAAGTGGAAGGAAATGAGTTTCCACATCCATAGCTGTGGGGTGAAGGATGCTGAGGCTTTCCTGAAGGAGCTGCTGCAAGAGCAAAGAGCAGCTCACGCAGAATTCTCTCTGTATGAACTGAACTGTCACCTGGAAAGTTGTTTATAAATAATTATGAGAGTTTAAGAGTTTTCCTGCTCATAAAAAATAGGATTCACATTCCAGCCTTGCAGGATTCTGTACCCAGGGAAGGCAACTTTCGATCTTGCTCAGTTTTATCACAAATGCCAAGGCAGGGCTCGTGGCAGAGCCTCGCGCCGTGTTCCTGCACTTTGGTGTTCCACTCAGCCACTGGGATGGGCAAACTGGTGGGGAAAAGGGGTCTGGAGGCAGAAACTGAACTTCTGAAGGCTGAAAACATTGACAGAGTTGATTCCTGAGGTCTCTACACAGCTTCATCCAGCCCGACGCTGAAAGTTGGAGGATAAGCTAATAAAAAAAAGAAATTTTCTTGAGGGCTGCTTAGAAGTCTGAGGCAGAAAGTGAGGCTTCCATGAGGCTGGGAATGTGTAAATCCCCGATATCACGCAGTGGGAAATGTCTGTATTCTTTGGAAAAACCAAGTTTTCAGGTCCATAATGAACTCTCATTTTTAAGCTACGAATTAAAGCCCTCGTTTCACCCCAGTGTGCCTTCAGAGAGCAAATGCAGAAGCAAAACAAGTTCTGCCCTAAACATTTCATGTATTTAGGCATTTTATACCTCGACAAATTGCAAACAATTAAACGGGAGCCCACAAAGTACAGGCAGTTTGTAATTTAACATGCTCCGAGGTCTTGGCAAGACTGGATCATTATTGAGTAAAATGCTACCCCCAGAAGTGGTAAATCCACACTCAAATACGAGTTATCTTCTTTTCAGCAGCAGAGTGCTCCTGCAAACCATCAGATCTTTCTGTGATTAGATAAAAGAAATCCCAGCAGGGGACCGAGAGGCACGAGAGATGTGAAATCACAATTAAATAAAAGCGGGAAGAAACGGGGAGATTGGGTCGAGCAGATAACACGGAGCAAAATAAAACACAAAAGAGCAAAATAAAACACAAAAGAGCAAAATAAAACACGTTAAGCTAATGCAGCACCTTTGAAACCCAGGGAATAGGGTGATAAGATTCACGTGAAAAACCTGGGAAATCTCTCATTTAAAAAGTAATATCTGAGCCATTTGTTTCACAATCAAGGCTGCCAAAATGTTTTGCTTCGCCCCCGAGACAAAAAGCATTAAGTGAGGTTTCTAAGAGCTGCTTAGCTGGAAACCTGGCCGGTGTGGAAGAGGCTGTTAAGCCAAGATTACAATAAGCTGGGCTTCAAACTGTGTGAAATCACAGGAGGTAATCAAAGCATTGATTCCAGAAAGAATCCACAGGAAGAAATTCCTCTCCACAGAAAGAAATTCCACAGAGATCCCTGCGGGAATGGGGAGGGTGCAGAGAAGAAGCAGGATCTGCCCCATGGCCACGAAACCATCGATTCCCAAACACCTGCTCCAAAATAAACATTCTGCTTCCAAAAACTGGTCCTTAACACTCCTGTTTTTAACTGAGAGACTGATCCCTGTGGAATTCCAGCAGATCTGGTGCTCTGCTCAGCCCAGGGCCGTGGGATCAGTGCAACACCATCAAGGTCATCCCCTGGAGGCGTTTGCTCGCTGATTTTGGGTCATATTAAAATATTATTGCCCATCATTATCACTGTGACAGATTTTAAAAAATCCAGCTCTCAAATTTATTCCTCTTACCACAGGATTCGAAGAGAAATTTACATTTATTTAAAAAAAACCCCACAAAATCAGACCAAACTCAGCGTCGCTAATCCAGAGGAAAATCTAACCAGGAGGATGAGCACTGAGAAATCACAGAGCACAAATATATTTCAGGAGAAATTACAGAGCAGGAAAAGAGCAGAATAATGGTATTGAACACGGGCTTTTATGTGGAAGTGTAAATAATAATGTTTGTCTTGGGATTGGTTTTCAATTGAAGCCCGCTCCAGCCACGTTGTTTGTTATGTATTCAGCCTTCAGTATGAATTGCAGGTAATTATGAGTTTGGATTAAATGAAGAATTTGGGAATGCTCTGCACTACGGGGCACTCCACTGCTCCTGAATCTCCACTAACAAAAAAATCAAATTAAAAAGCTGTAGCCACACTGTGATTAACACCGAAACGGAACTTTTTGGCTCTCAGAGATAATCTTAATGCTGAACTAGTTAATTAACTTAAGCTTTGTTTTAAATCAACCAGGCTGGGTATTAAAATGGACAGTAAATGTAAGAACTGGCGTGCAACACTCTCCAAGTGGGCCCTCACACTGCTCTGCATAATGGAGTTATAACTTAGCAAACACTGACAAACCTACAATAGAATTTGGGCCTTAACACTCCTAATTTATTTTTATTATCCCATAACAATCCAGGCTTTCTCATTAATAATAACTTTCCCTATATTTTACTGGGTAATAGAGAGCACTTTTTTTTTTTTTTAAACATCTGCAATGAGTGCTCTGAGTTTCCTCAGTGATGTTTAACAGAGTCTCTTCATCTATTTAATGTCTTCTCTACTTATGCTTTCAGCAAAATATGCTGGGCTTTACCACCACAAGGCTTGGGATGCTGTGGAACATTTTACTTCATGGAAATACAATATCAACAGATATAAGTGCCGTGTTTTCCATTCCCTCCTTCCTCCTGCATCATCTCCACGTGGAATTATGAAAAGCTTTCCTTAGTTCCCTGTTCTTCCTGCCCTCGAGCCTCTCGGAAGGGACTGAGGTAAAACTTCTCAATCTCAGGGGTTTGCTGCTGCCCTCTCCCAAAAATTCGTATCAGATTACAGAGGAATTGTTTTGAATTTATGCTGAAAATTGTAGTTACTTAGCTGAGCAGTTTAATGTGTAAATTTACTCTGCCCCCACACGTATATGATCACAGTTTGCTAATATATATAAAAAAGACTATTAATTTTTTCCATTCCCATGCTACTATTTTTTAATGCAGTGCTTCAGGCAGAGCCTCCTTTATGGAAAACTATAAACAAGGAGCATCCTTGAGTAGAAATTCCGGACATCAAATGATCACTCACCACTCTGTAAATTCATCTTGTGTGAAAATTGTTCTTTCCCCCAGTATTTGCAGTAATTGAGCTGAGGGTATCAGCACCCTAACAGTGGCCAAATGTTACACTTGGAGTAAATAAAATGTGATTGCTCCTTAACATTCACATCCTCAGGTTTAATGTTTCTAAAACCTGTATCAAATAATGAATTTAAAATCAAGAAAGCTGGAATTAAAATGGATAGGCAGAGGAAATCCAAACCAGGCAGGACTAGAGAGGAGTGACCAGACTTGGATGTCTCTGTTTCAACTCCCAAACCCCAAGGATCAAACTCTGAGCAGACAAAACCTAAGGACCCAAATGAGCTGCAAATCTACTCGACTTCCTGGTGAAAGTGGGGTTGTTTTCTGCCTGAAAAATCCAGGGAAACTTTGCTGCTCCTCTTCCACGTGCTCTCCTGTTCTGTCAGTGGGATTACAACTTCTGAGGGAGCTCCAACCTGAGTTCCTGAGGATTGCAATCAGCTCTAATCCCCAGAGCTCCTGAGGATTTATCCCGACTGCCAGCATCGCTTCTCTGCCCCCTCTTTCGTCTGAATCTCTGCAGAAAATAAACTCCTTGGAAAGCAGCTCTAGCTCGGCACTACAAAGCATTTTCTGCCCTTCTGACACGGAGTTCTTCACGCTCACCCTGAAACTCTGGCAAACTGTTGCAAGCCCTAAGAAATGGAAAAGAAGAAAGAAGTGTATCTGCAAGAACAAATAATGGGATGGACTAATGGGTAAGAGGAGCAGCTTTCAGATACAAAAGGTCCTCGAACCTCGAGTTGAAAGCCCAGCTTCACTCTGTTTATGCCCGTGGCAAGTGCTGGGATAAAAAAGTGAGATCAGTAGCAACTGTAAAGCACTTGAGCTGACTACACCTAAAACACCAAACACACTTAAAAACTCAGTGTGAATAAAGAAAAGAGAAGGTTGCAGTCCTCTCCTGCTCCGTGTAGAAGGATTAATTTCTGCTTTTGGTGCTCTAGGGGCGCTGGCAGTGGGAGGGACTGCAGTGGCACAGTGAAGGCAGGAATAATTCACAGCCCTGTCAAGGGGACAGCAGAAAACAAAAGGGGGAAAAAAACGTAACCCAAATGGTGCAGAGGGTGGAATGGAAATCAAAATCCTGCTGTTATTCAGGGAATTATAGAATGGCCTGGGTTGGAAGGGCCCTGAAAGCCCATCCCATTCCACCCCCTGCCATGGGCATGGACACCTTCCACCAGCCCAGGCTGCTCCAAACCCCGTCCAACCTGGCCTTGGACCTCACTACACCCCCAATCCTCCCCTCAATTCCTTTTATTTTCCTCTCCCCACCAAATTTTTTTCCCTATTTACGCACAGAATTTTCCCTGACATGTGCAACCAAACGAGCCCAGGGCGTGGAAGGGAGCACGTTCCAGATGCAGATATAAAAAGGGAAATGTTGCTGTGGGGACACAGCTCAGCCAGCCCACAGTTAAAAATCCCAATTCTTCCCAAGCACAGCCTGTCTCCCTCTAAAAATTCTGCTCCATTATAACATAAACCAAACCACAAGCACTTTTGTTTGCTTGTTTGCTGCTTTTTAAAAGTGTATTATCTTAATTTTTCCACTTTGAGAACCCTTTTTTTGTCCAGATAATAAAATTTAAGTGCTGCTCCATTAAAACTTCGGGTCACATTCCCTTCACCACACCTTTCTGCATTAGGAAGGAAGAGATAAATTTTTAATCTTTTATTTTTAATGAAGATTAAAGAACAAGTTCTGCTTGGCTTGCCTTGGCTCCCCATACATTTTAATGTATATTGATTTGTATAAATGCCTCATTTAGAGCATATTTTTGTGAGTATTAATGGGCCTTAGACAGGTAAGATTATTCCTCCTGTCCCATTGCCAATCTCTTTGGTCAAAGTTGAAGAACACATTGCTTTGTTCCGAGACGAAAAAGGGAGACAAAGAGATGGGAATATCAAAGGATCGATGTCCCAGCAGGAACAGACACTGCGGGCACCAGAGCCAGCTCAAAACCCCGCCTTGCACTGACTACAAGGGGAAATCTGGGCTTATTTTTTGCTCATCATTTCAGTTTTCTTTCCACTGATTTTCATGAATTCTGGGTTGATTTCATTGGGAAAGGGATTTATGAAGGTGAGCTGGAATCTACCAGAGCTTTCCTGCCCTCCAGATGGATGGATTCAGTCAAGCTGCCTTCTGCTATGTGGTTACATGCAGAATGTGTGAATGAGGAAAACTGCATTTCACATCTTCAGCTAGAGCTCTAAAATTACTTTTTAACCCTCCCCCCCATCATAAAAATGATACCTCATCAACAAAATAATGGAATAACAATGCCAGACATTTGCCAGGCTGCTTCGTTCTGTCACCCACCTCATCCAGGCATTAAAGCTTTGTAATGCTCCACAAGTGGAAATCCAAACTATGGGAATACACGATCTCTCACGAGATCCAAATAAAACCCAGGAACTTTTGTTAAGTTATCAAACCCTTCTCTTATAGTTTAACGACAGAAGAAAAAAAAAAAATCAAAATAAACCACCTAATCCAGGTCACACCACCTGCCTTTCTGGCTACTCTTGACTCATATTCAACCATTTCCTACTTTTCATTTTCTTCTCTTGACCCTCTACCTTGTAATTCGTGCTGGTTATCAAATAGATACATTTCAACAACGACTTTATTAAGTCCCACAGTCCTGTCCACCATGGATATAACTTCCAGTAGATTGACACTTTTGAAAACTCTGATTGATATTTCTCCAATATTTAGAGTTGCCATGAAAGCTGAAGGTTTTCCTTGCTGACCAAAAACACTTTGCTCTTTCACTTCCAACTACAAAGTCTTCAGCACGTGGTAGGGAAATCAAGGTCCAGACATCCTACAAATTATGGGAATGCCATATCACCCCTTTTTCTTTCTCCAGTGGATAAATGCCATCAACTCCTTCAGATTTGCCTGAACTTCTCTGAGGATTTTGCTGCTCACGAATAAAACTGGACAAAGTTTTCCACAGCACTCATCCTCCTCTCCTAGAAAGATTCAAACCCACTAATGCTGCAGCAAATACATCCTGGCCCATCAAGTGCCATCACATCTGTGACCACAGTGAGATCATTTAATGGACAAATCGTCCCCCTGCAACCTGAGCCGCGTCTTTTGTTTCACTTTTCAGCCCTGCAACACAATTACAAATCAATTACTCTCCTCTGCTGGACCTCTCTCCTTTTTAAAATGGGCATCAGGGTCCATATTCTAAATGAGTGTCTCCTGAAAGGCACCTTTCCATTTCTGGGAGCAGCAGACGCAGAGCAGGAGCACAGGGTGTGGGAGCACAAATGGAGGACGAGCCTGCCCTAAGCTGTCCTGGAAAGAAGAGAGAAAATCAAGGAAACGGAGATGTGGCAACGCTGGAATTTTCCAAAGCGTGAAGAAGGCAAAATTAGATCAGTAATGAGAACAGAGGCTCTGGAAATTATTCATCTGCAGGGAGAAAAGTAACAAAGGAACTTAACGTCGTCATAAATAAGACTCTCCTGAGCTCACAAACTTGTCTCCCAACTGGATGCTTCTCTGACACATCAATCCTTCCTCATTCCTGGTTCTCCTGTGCAAATCCCACCACCAAAGGCTTGGAAAAAACACTGTAAACTGCCCACAGACTTCAGGTTGGTATTATGAGCCCACAATTTCTGATTCTTTACCATTCAAAATACTGGCAAATCAGAAGTAAGTCATTAAAAGAGGTGTAAAAACCAGCACATGAAGTAGATAATGGGTGAGATTCCTCTGCTGGACTATGGAAAAGGCTACAACATTATTTTAATCTGTTTGCTACAAGGAAAAAAAGATGTAGCACACACGTTTCGCTAGCTCGTGTCTCTAAAGACTGATAACTCAGTGTATTAATGTGATTGCCACCTGGAGAGCCAAAGAATACAAAGGAAAACAAGGCTTTTGGGGAAACCATCCTTTCGACCAGATGGAAGGATGACAAAGAGCCGGCCCTCGCCTGGAAATGGTGACAACGTTTTGTTTGTGAGCGGAATAAGGGAATTTCTTACGTTTAATCCTCGGTGGTGCAAAGACAAGAAGTGTTCGTGGATGTTAATGACAAAGGTAAAGGTCAGCTCAGCTTTGGGGAACAGTCCAGTCAAGCAAAGCCTGGGAACATATGCCTAATTCCAAGTATAATTGACTAAAGTGGCTAAAATTGAGCACCTGCTTAAGTGCTCTGATGGCTTCGTGCCTAATGAAATATTAATCACAAATGGCAGCGAGCCATTACACCAAGAAGGTCTTATTTATCCTGAATTGATTTATATAATAATTAAGGTCCAGATAATCAGCCATAGTAGCAAGCCTGTCGGTGTTCTCATCTGAATCAGCACATTTCAGCAGTGCTGAACCTACGAGTGAAACATTCCTGGTTCTAATTAACCTTGTCAGGGGTTTTATTTCGGAAAGGAGGTGCAAAGCAGTGGTACCACCCCAGCCACTGCCGTGCGTTGAGCCTTGACTCTTAAAACTTCCAGTAACTCTTCTATGCATCTCTTTTTCCAAGAGAGAAGAGGAATTTGGGCAAGGCTTTGCCTGTGCATTCTTTAAAATGTTGTAGAAGTCAAGGTGCTAACAGCTTTAATAAATGAGGTGAATTGTTACAATGACAGGCAATAACAAAAATGATATTTTCGTCACAAGATCAGTGTCACAAAGTGATGGTAACTTGATTGACTATTCCCTCTTTTTAGAGGGAAATCTAAAATAGAATAATGGCAATTTTAATTTTTTCCCTACATCTTCCCGAAGCAAATTAGATATATTAAAATTAGCACCAAACCAAAGAGATCAGAATAGAAAATGCACTCCAGTATTTTTTTCCTAACCTTTCTTTACTCAGTGTTACAACAATTTCTACTTCTACAGAATCAGATTAAAATGGGGCTGACTGCTCTGGGTTCTTGGTTTATCAGATTCCAATTGAAGGAGGCTGATGTTTTCCAAGGTATTTTAAGAAGTCAAAAATATTTTTTAATTAGGTCTGAACATCTTGCAAATAAAATATTGCACTACAATCCAATCAAATCAAATTAATATTTGTCAAACACCATTTGGCATTTCCCACCAAATGGGGACAGTTCTGCTGCCTGGGATGGCTTCAGATGTGTGGAACCACTGCCTGCCAAAGGCAGGGCTGAGGAGAACTTGTACGTGTGCTGTATTTTCAATAATTTACTCATCCATCTCAATCTGGCAGAACATTTTCATTTAAAAAGATGAGAGCTTGGACAATGTAACCTTATTAAAATAAGCTTTCACTGAGCTGCAAAAAAAACCCTTAAACTCCTGCCTAAGGACAATTGTTGATGTTACTGTTTTCGAGTGCTGATCTGTTTGGGAAAGGGAACAATTTTGGACGAATACCTGCTTTTAATCACACTCCCGCAGCAAACACCATCTCAGGGCAGGAGCAGTTGCATTTCCATAATGGGGTACAAGTGCCCTGGGCTCTGAGCAGTAACTCCAGCCCAGACAACGATGTGGATCTGCTGCAGCAGCTGTCGAGCCCAGACCGGCCAGGCCCAGCTCCATGCTGGGCTGGACTGGGAATGCTGGGCCCAGGTGCACAATGCCCAGTGCAGAGGCTCCTGAATGGAAAATTTCCATCTGGACTCGACAGTGATTCCTAACAGATGAGGCACATCCAAAGAACACCTGTTAGCTTTGGGAAGATGGAAAAAAATTGGCACCATGATGTGGGATGAATCATCAGAATATAAAGGCAGGAACAGCATTAAAGGGAAAGAAGGGATTTGCTTTCAGATCTGCGAGCGACACACGAATATTTAATATTTGTCACATTCTTTCTAGTGGGACAGTGACTCATTTAGATCAGGATCCTTTCATAATTCAGCTTCAACTAAATTACAAAGGGAGCTCTCAAACAAAGAGCACAATAAAGACGGGTTTGAAGAAGACAATGCTCCAAAGGAGCTCTGAGCCGTGCACGCTCCCTCAGACAGTGTCAGGCCAGAATAAAAAGAACTCACAATGCGGAGCTGCTTGTGGCAGCTCTTAACCAGAACTCCCTGGAGTTTAAAGGCACCTATTCCAGAAGGAACCTATTCCATGGAAGTGAACTCCTGCAATGGGGAATACAAAAGGGGCCCAGTTCAGGCAGGATGGGGGTGGGCACTTCCCTGGAGAGAGGATGAGAGGCCCAGGACAGCAAGAACAGGAGGGAGCTCTGGGCTGGGAAGGCCCTCACAGAGCCTATTCCAACGTCCCAGATGCACAGGTCAAATACAAGAGTATGGAAGGAGTTTTCACTTAGTACATTTCCCTTATCATGTCTAAAATCAAGACATTTCAAGCTCAGGGAAAGCTTTTAGATATAAAAAAATCTTGTTTCTAACTACCCTAGCACTCTGAACCATAAATACAAACCCTGTAGATTTTAAAAATCAAGACTATCTTTAAGTTATGAGTCACATTTTGTCTTCATTTCCACTACAGAAGTAATTTGTTACTCAAGACGCTTGCTTTACAAACACTGATATTATTCAGGCATTGCATTACCTGAGGAGGAACACAAATTGCAGCGCAGATAGTCAGCTGTGGGCAGCTCCTGACCTACTTCAGATCATCTCTGCCATATTTCAGAGCTTTCAAACATCACCTGGAATGAAGCAGGTCACAAAGAAAAGGGCTGGGAAACATTTAAGATTGCTGCAGAATCAATTGAGTGTGAACGAGAGGCCTTTTGGGATGTCTGTCTGTGCTGAGGTGGAATTCCTGCTTTGATTTAAAAAAAATCGCTCTCAGACAAGTGGGTTAATGAAGACCATCAGTAGAGAGGTCAAAATACCTTGGGCACCTTGTGGCAGAGATCCTGGAAAGGTTAATGGATGAAATGGAAATGGAAATCCACCTCCAACCTGCCACGTGTCCGCTGTGCTCCCACAACATCTGTGTTTGGAGGGAACAATTCCCTGCATGTGCTGGCTGGAGAGCTTGTGGGAAGCTGCTTTGGATAATACTATTGTTAGCAAAGGGGAAAATAGGCATAATAATAACGTCATGGAGGTCATCAATCGCCTTGGTCTCCAGAACACTGGCAGAGATCCCTGACAAGGAAAGACAACGTGGATTATTTTCGGAAGTCAATGAACTGTGGGCAACTGCAGAAAGAATGTTATTGCAGGATTTCAAACCTTCAAACCTCGGGAAGAGTGGATACCCTGAAACGCTGGATGGGCAAACCAGCAGGGACAGGGACTGAGCAGCGCTGCCACCACAGCTCCCACCACACCCCACCTCAGCTGACTTGGAAAACTGATCTGCTTCCCAAAGAGGAATTCTATTCATTCATTTATTATGCCTTTCTTTAGAAACACTGGGAGAACAACTGCATAGGATAGAAACAGTCGGTTTGCTCTGGATTAGTTTCCCCTGATGCTCAAACCTCTTTTCTTGGCCCAGCTGGGGTAGAATCAGCACAGAGCTGCCACTGCCCCATCACAATCTCCTCCCGAAATAAGTGACACAGTGGCATTTACCTGAGTGGAGCGATCAGTTATGGAAGGTCCTCCCTCCCTCGGCCACTTGCTCCCCCCCTGAGGCAGGTTTGTGTTGCCAGTGCCATTTCCCTGAGGATTTGCACTCTCCCTGTCCCTGCAGCCCCATGCTCCCTTCACAATTCCCACACCATCCAACACGACTCCAGATGTTCCCATTATCCACAGAAACGTCTAATCCTCTCCTGAACCCCACTAAGCTCTTGGCTCCGCTCATCTCCTGCGGGAATTCACTCCACAGGTTAATTATGCATTTGTGTAAATACTTATTTTCCTTAATGGCTTTCATTCTGCTGCCTTTGGGTTTCATTACAAGTCCCCTGGTTCTTGTGCTATAAGGAAGGCGAAGTGGAAGTGCCAGATTTACTTTCTGTGTGTGCAATTCATTACTGGGATATCTCCATCATGTGCCCTCTTTATGTCCCCTCTCCGCACTAAACCGTCCCAGAGTTTTAATTCTTCCCTCTCACAGAAGCCGTTCAAGCCATTTGCCATAATTAAAACAATTAATTTCAGGAAAAATCCAGGCTGCTACACAGAGAACTCAGAATGGAGAGAGGACTAAGTCGAGAGAATCACTGAGCATCCTCCATCTACTGGGACTTTCTGGAAGCCCTTCACTGCACACATTTCCATGCAGAGAAGCCCACTGCTCTCAGGCAAACCCAGCTAATAATATTTAAGTGTTTTAATAATCTGGTAAAGTGCAATGAATGTGTTTAATTTATTAAGACTTTCTGCAGCAGCACTGCTGGGTTTAAATTCCTGCTTACAAGAATTTAAATTTATTGCTACATCAGGCACTAACTTATGGGCCTGCTTTTTCCTGGGAGCAGCAACTTGAGAGGAAGAAAACTACAAGAACATTTTCTTTATCCACAAGAATCTCTGGGACACAGCATTAAAAATGTATTTACAATGAAACCGAGATAAAGACTTCTTGCAGCTGAACTTTCGTCTATTAATATTTAACAGCACCAACATCTAATTAACATTTCAGCAGAGACGACCTTTCCAAGAAATAGGTACATATATAAAAATATATATAATTTTTCTGGCTGATAAGATGATCTGGGTGACATGTCTCCTTTTAGGAGAGACTGAACTGCAAGGAAACCTTGTGGTGTGCTGGGATAAGTTCCTTACGAGATTGTAAATGCCTGAGGTAGGACATCAATTAAATGACAGCCAGTTCATTCTCTCCTCCTCCCCAAAAAAGCAAGTTTGTGACACAAGACATGGTGTCAAGTCCTGGCTGCCCGATCTTCAGCGCTTTTCCTGCTGCAATTAATTCTGTCTCACTTAATCCTTCTGTGCTCTTATAACAGACTCATAATTCTGAAGTAACATTCACGTAACTATTTGGTTTTACGCTGTTTGGAATCCTATTTAGCAAGATGAGTGAAAATAAACAGTGGATTGCCAGGGGGAGCAACGGAGAGGTGGGAGAACTTCCATCCCTGCACATGGAAGGGGACAGACCTCCAAAGCAGGACATGCCTCATTTCCAGCTGACTCCATTCACTAAAGAGCCAAACAATAAAACAACCAAAAACCCTTCACTGATCTGCCCTGATAAATGTAATCAGTGGAGTCTCAAGCCATGACACAAAGAGTTCCACTCTGGTTAATTAGCCTGGCAGCCAGGGGCAATGCCCAGAACGCTTTGATAGCTTCCCTTCATTGCAGGGAAAGGAAAGCAAGATGTTATTCACAAGCCACATCTAAAGGACAAGCAAAGCTTGTTTATCAGCCTCAGAGCCTCCCATCAGCGTGCAGGGCCCTGATGATTCGTTTTATTGAACTCAGCTCTTCACCAAAGCTCTGCAGAGGGCTTGGATGCACCCTTAAATCAAATCCATGAGAGGTCCTGAAGCTTCTGAACAAAGCTGTGTTTCAGCTGAAGGATGTATTTATTTGTCTCGCTTTGTAACTTCTTCTCACAAAACAGCAAAGTCTTTGTGTGACCCTCTACTGAGATAAACTGCAGTGGATGAGTTTTTCTTCCTTCTGAAGAAAACTAATTACCCGACATGAATCTAAGACAAGAGACACTTTCTTCTTGCAAGGGCAAGAAAAGCCCACTCTGCCCAGCCAAGCCTCCTTTGGAAATGTTGAACACAGAACAAGAAGCTGCGCTCCATAATTCACTTCCTTCACACCCGGCTGCACAAGGAGCAGCGGCTCCGAACCATCCCTGCGGAGCTCCAGCGCTTTGGGTGGCCACAAACAACTCCCCAGACTGCTCCAAGAGGGTGGGAAACAGTTAGAAACACATTCTCTCCTCTAAGTACCCGTCATTTTAACCAGCTTTCTCTAAAAGACACCATTGAGGTAGGAAAAAAGGGGTGGGGAAAAAATAGTCTCCAAAAGCAAAACTGCGTAATTTGTTATCCAACACATCTGTTGCTGCAGTCAGCTAAGAAATGCAGAGTTTATGTTTTATAAAAAGGCTGTGATTTAATTGCCTGAAGAAATAACGTGTTGCTTTCCCTTATTTTCCTGGCTGGTTTTTTTTGAGGGGGGTTCTGGGTTGTTTTGGGCTTTTTTTTGTAGAATGCAGGATAGCTGAATTAAATGTTTCACAGGACAGAGGAATAATGTCTATTCCTCGTGGTACAAAACCACATCTGCACTTTGTACCAAAGGTTCTTCCACCCTCACAGAGAGCAGCATCGGGAACTCCATCTCCAACAGGAACCCAGCCTGGATTCCCACTGGGAGTCAGCACTTTGCCTTGCATTTTTGTAAGCAGCCAACTTTTCTCCCTCCTGTTTTGATGACAATCGTCATTTAACTGTCCAGCCTCTCAGCCCCAGCTACAATAACCTTCTGGACAAAACACTTCATGCCATCGCTCCTGCCAAAAATTTAATTGCATCCAACGATGCATCAGAAACAAAAGTGTTACCTAATGAACTTTTCCTTAACTGTGGCTTTATCTTTCCTTCTTCGCTAATTTCTCAAGGTCGTTGGAGTGCAGGTCCCACCCCCGACTCAGAAGTCACCAATACCCTGGCTGCTGTTTTGGAGGGCTGGATCTCCTGATCCAGGCAGCGATAAAACTCTCCCAGTTGGTTCCTGATCTGGTTTTTTGGATGATTATTGAGTGTTTGAGATAGTTCACACACAAAGATGGGCACCAGCCCAACTTCCAGCTGAGCTGAAGCAAAGATCTGCTCGCAGACAGGGATGTGCTTCCCTGGAAAATTAAACCCAATGAAGTGCAGTGACTCTGGTGGCACCCAGGGACTGATGAGCACAGGAGCTGGGCATCTGCCCAAACTTAACAGCATCAGCCCACCTAAGTTTGGAAATAAACTTAAATATCTTTTTACATCAAATCTTTCTCTTTTTTTCTCACAAATTGAGTACCAGTATGCAGTGCTGGCCCGATTGTTGTTGTGAACGTGGCTCTGAAGTCTTGGTTAAAGCAAATCCATCTTTGGGGATGCATTGTGCACGTTTTGTGTTGACATTAAAATGAGATGTGCAGCTGACTGAAAGCTCCCTCAGTTTGTCACTACTGATAGGAACCTGATAAGGAACCTGATGAAGATATAAAACTGAGTTTTCTAAGGAGCATAGAATCATAGAAAAGTTTGGGGTGGAAGGGACCTCAAAGCCCACCCAGTGCCACCCCTGCCATGGGCAGGGGCACCTTCCACTGTCCCAGGTTGTTCCAAACCCTGTCCAGCCTGGCCTTGGGCACTGCCAGGGATCCAGGGGCAGCCACAGCTTCTCTGGGCACCCTGTGCCAGGGCCTGCCCACCCTCACAGGGAAGGATTTAGCTGGGTTTGGAAAGAAATCCCAGAGCAGATGACATCCCTCATTGGTGGTTTGGGGACTGCTGTTACTTGTGTTTGGCTCTTTGAGCCGTGTTGAGCATCTGAGGTGTGAGACTGAGCTTGTCACTGGCTTTGTGTGAGGTCACACAGGGAGCAGGGGGGAACCTGACCTTCCCCACCTCAGGAATTCCAACGGCACCACTGGGACATTCACACAGAGGAAACATCCCCTGCCCTAAGCAACACTTTTCCATTTATCCAGCATGTGCTGTCACAACGCTCCGGTGTCAAGGCCTGACGTGGATCGTTCTCCAGCTGCTGACAGATGAGCCATTCCCTGCCTGGCACACGGGCTTGGAATGCTCTGTTTGCCATGAGCTTGAGAACCCAGGAGGCCTGGGGTGTGTAAAAAAATGCAACAGCCCTACAACAAACCTTAAAATAATGTCATTTCTGCCCTCACCGGGACTGAGGTCAGGCCAGACACGACTTCTCGGAACGCTGCGTTGGAACTCTCCCGTAGCAAGACTAGAGAATCCTGCTGTAAATCCACCAATTTTACACTGCCAATTCAATTCCTATCTCTTTCCTCTCCCTTCCATTCTAATGTCCAACTCTATTATGTTTTAAAAACAAAACAAAAGCGTTCTCAGTAGTACCAGGCAGCTGATGTGATCCTCACAGAGCTTCTCTGAGACTTCCACTTCCCAGAATTTTTTGCAGCACGAATCTAACGCTGATTCCCAATGACAGCTATTTTCGTTTTTCAGCACAATGCTGGGGTTTTTTTTTTTTAAATACCAGAATGATTTCTGGTCTCAGGAAAATGCCATTAAGTATTGCCCTTTCCTACTGACCTCTGATGAGATCAGAACGGGCACAGGCAAAGCCCTCATTGCTCCGGCCCACAAATCAATATTTACTGCAGCACAGAAGGAGGGACAGGGGATGAAAGGCAAAAAAAGCCCCGTTTCTAATGACAATTTTCTTTCCTCAGCCCTGTTCTTCCAGGTGCTGTTTATTAACAGCAAGTGAACAACTCCTGATGGCTTAGTCCTGCTGCCAGAAGGACTCCAGCAAACTAAACACTGTTATTTGTTATTCAGCTCACCTCTTCCATGGTCCCTTCGCTCGTCTCCAATTCCGAGCACGGATGTGCTGCCACCTCCAACACCACTTCAGACATCGAGGAGAGGAAACATTTTTATCATTGTTTTTATAATTGCTCCACACTTCTTTACAGCTGGATCCCAGCTACACTTCAAGGGGACCAAAAAAAAATACAGTGAGAGGGTCAACAACAACTCTTAAGTTCTTGAGCTCCACAAGTCAAGAGTTCAAGCCAGAGGAAAGAACTCGTCTGGTCTGCCTTGGAAGGTGGTGGTTTAAACATATTACACTGAATTTTCTGGACATCGTAGCTGCAAAGTCTTCTGAACATCTGCCATTCCCTCCCAGCACCTTTCCTTTGGGTTCTGATGGAAAATTAATTAAATCCCACGAATTTATGACCCACGGGTGACTTCGAGCCCTGAAATCTCACTGCTGCTCTGTACAAATCACTGAGGTCTCGACACTGCAACCTGTGAAATTTCTCCACTTAATTTATTTCTGATAAACCTTTACCGTGCTACTTGAATTCTCATATTCTTGCAGACAATTCAATAGAGTCATCCTAAAAGAGCAAAGCTGATTTTCCTATTGGAATCCAAAAGAAATTCGTAATATTCTCAGTTTAAAACAGAGCTCAAACTACTCCCTGTGAGATCATTTTGCTATGTTAGTACTTCAGTAATTTTTCTATTCATCCCATTTTTCATTTGGACCATTTACTTTTTCTTTTAATAATAAATTTTTAAGCTTTTTACTCTTTTCTTCTGACTACTGTAAATCCCCAAACTCACTACTTATAATCTACATTTTTTTTTAACTGTTGGTTGCCTTTTTTTGCATTTGCCAACCAATTATTCAAAGGAATTCCAAATTCCCTGTATCTTCCATTATCATTCTAGAATCAGCCTTGCTGTCAGCACTATCAGTGGCAGGAATAATTCCATTACTCCTTCCAGAAAACACCCCTGAACCCAGATAAACCAGTACTTTAGAAACCAGTGTAAGACAGATTTTAATATCCATTTCTTTTTCTCTCCAGTTTCTCCATTTATCACCTCTGTTTTGGGCTTGAACAAATGGCAATCACGAGGATTTTAAGAATGTCATGACAAAAGCTTAGCAGGAAAAAGTGATACAATTTTGCCTAAAACTGACTAATAATAGATGGATTTTATGTGCTTTATTAATGATTTTTGTTGTCCAGCCCTTCTGCTATGGAAATCTTCTCTCACTTCAGAATTTAATTGACTGATTCTGAGCTTTTCCTCACTAAATATTGCAATCCCAGACAGAATCATGGAATCATTAATGCTGGGAAAGACCTTGAGCTCATCAAGTCCAACTGATCACCACCACCACGTCCACCTCCAAACCACGTCCTCCAGTGCCACATTTACATGTTTTTCGAAGATTTTGAGGATGGAAACTCCACCACTTCCCTGGGCAGCCTGTTCCCAATGCTTGACAACCTTTCCACGAGGAAACCTTTCTCAATATCCTCCTTTCCTGGTGCAACCTGAGCCCATTTCACACACGCAGGGAGGGAGAGGAGCACAGCATTCCCATTGCCAGGGGTCTCACATTTCCCTTTTTGGAGTTCTTAAGCAAAATCTCGTATTTAGGATACGAGGCCCTCCACTTTCACCTTGTGCACTGCCAAGACAGCAGTGTGGGCTCTGTGCCCTCAGCTCCACAAGTGGGATTTCTGACACTGGCCCCACCCGGAGCCCACAAACAGAAGCACCTTAATTCCGAACATCGCAACAGCTGAAAACGACTCCCGAAAGAAGGAACGATTTATAGGGCTGCTGCAAGTATTAACTCACTTTCTTGCATGAGGTAATCTGCTTGTCTAAAATATTTCATCCCTACCCACAGGATCTATTTTTTTCTTGGCCTTTCCAGTGCCTACCATGGCAGCAGTGTAATTTAATGCTGCTTCAAATCTTTTGTGACCTGGGGCTCCGGCACCAGCTGAGCAGCTGCCTGCGCCTGCTTCGTGTGACTCAAAAGTCTTGCTGAATTTACAGCATCAGTATTGAGGATTTACCTTAATGATGCCTTTTCCCCTTAATTTTGCAACGTATCTTTAATAAAAATACCTTTCCTTCAGCCAGAGTCGCCCTGTGCTGCGCCATCAGAGCATGTGTAGGTTTGAAAGATTAGGGAAACAGTCTCTGCTGTCCCCAATTCCTTCACACCCCTCACAGTTTCATCCTGGTTCTCACCTTTGCACATTACCAGGGAGGCTTGAAACACTTGTGTGTTTTCTTTTTCTGGCAGCTAAACAGACAAACCAACCACACACATTAATTTTAATGAGCACCTCAAGGTTTTTCTCGAAAAGAACTCTGAAGAATATTTAATAGCTGAGATAAACACTCAATTAAGGTAAGGAGGTTGTTAAGTATTTCTGTTCTTTAAATACTGTCCCCGTGGAGATCACACTGATCATTCCAAAATGGTACCCGTGCAAAACAGGGATACAACTGAGTGCAGCTGGTGGGGGAGAAGATGTCAGTGAAAGGTTTGTGATGGGCCACTGGGCTCAGGCCAGAATTTCTTTGCAGGCACAAGAAGAAAACCAGGTGGGGTTTTTTTTGGGAATCTCCAACCCGTATTGCCCCAACCCCAAACCCCTCTGAACCCCAGCCAGCAGCTGCTTTCCTCCAGGCACTCTGGAGACTCTTCCTGTCTGCTCTGCAGGCACGTGGAGCCTGGCAGCGAGGATTCCTCTCTGGAAGAAGGGAGTTGGGAGCTGAACTTCATCCCTACAGAACCTCAGAGCGGCTGATCTGGTGCAACCAATTTTTTGTAACCAATTACTGCTCCCAAATCCATCCATGGCTGTGGCATTCAAGGCCACACCAAGCAAATCTAACTCTCAGGACAACACATAAAATAAATATTTGATGAATGTCAAAGCTGGGGGTGACCTGCAGAGCACCCCGTGCCTGGAGAAGCCTGGTCCTTTGTGGATGGGGTTTTTCTATCACGTGGAAAACCCCTGCCCTCAGGAATGCTGGGGTGGAGCCCATCCCCATCGCTTTCAGAGCAAGGCACTGATTCTGCCAGACAGCTGTGGGTGTTTCCCTTCAATACAGGGACACTGCACTGATCTGGGGAGATCCACATGTTAATATCCAGATTTTAGACTATTTACAGGTACCTTGTGCCAAACCACCTGAGAAGCCTGAAAGGAGCCAGACATTTTTCTGAGAGACACCAACACAGCACAAAGATCATCTCTGGGGCTTCTTTAACTCCCTAAATCTTAATTTGATAACAAAAGTTAATTTTGTTATCAAATTTTGCCTTTTAGAAGGCCACGATGTCCATATTACACTGGTTAAAATGTGTTGAGACGAAATTATTTTCAAGGAGCAAACTCTTATCACAGCCTGTTTAGGGAAAGTGACTTTAATGAGAACAGAAAAAAAAAACCTAAGCCTAAATATTCATTTCATCAGACATTCCATTACTTTTAACTCTCCTTCTTTGGGTCAGCTCTCACTTTTGAGCTCCTACACAGAATAAACTGTGCATCATTAGAAGAAGTTTTACAAAGTCGAAAACGCTCAGCAATGCCTCATTTTATGTGCTATGCAAAGATGCAAAAGTGAGGCAAAATGCCAAAGCAGAAACTGCATAAAAATAGCCAGCAATTTTTTAATCTGCAAAGCCTTTTACCTCCACTACCAGCTGAACCATCTGTTCTGCAGTTGTTCAGGTCTGCAGAAAGAAGGGTGTAAAAACTCAAACTGTTGTGTTGTTTAAAGCTTCGACAATCTGCCGGGTAATGAGGTTCAATAATAAAAATAAAAATAATAATAATAATAATTTCTTCTTAACAGTGCAACCAAAATAAATCTGCAAAACAAGATGAAAATAAAAGATCTGATGGCCGAATAAGTCTTCAAAACAAGTCTGATGTTCTCCAGCTCCTGAGCAGTTCCTGCCCTAACCCATTAATGGCTCCCCACTCACTTGCTGACCCTTGTAAGAATTCCTCATGGGACAGGAAGGCAGGGCAGTGACTGCAGCACTTATTTTACACCTTGAGACTTTGGTTTTGCCTTTCCCCAAGATAAACTCCCTCAAGGACTTCCCAACAGCCTTTACTCCTCCCATGCCTTGGTGTCCCCTGGGGAAGAGGATGAAGGCGCGGAGAGCTGGGAGCGCAGCCACAAGGATGGAAAATCTCCTGCAGGACTGTGCAGAGGAGGAGGAGAAAGGTCACGAGGTCGGCTGACACCACATTCACCCTCCAAATAATCCTTTTAGAAGACACCAGAACCTCTCTGCAGGCCCAGGGGAGGGGCACAGCCCGCAGCAGCCGGGGCAGGGCCAGGGCAGAGCCCAAGGCTCAGCAGATCCCGCTGCTCCAGGTGTGGGAATGTTTCACCTGACTGGGAATAACTGCAGGGATCACTCCAGGCAGGGCTTTCCACAGACCTGCTCACAGATGGTTCCAGGCTGTGTACCCAGGGATTTCACTGTTAACACAGCAACCACTCGAAAAAATTCCTTTACACACCTGCTGCCTCCTTTAGGCTTCCAAACACCCCACCGAATCTGGGCCAGAGGATTTCCCATTCCAAATTCCTGCTGGCTGAGCAGGCTGGATATTCAGTAAAATAAATAGAATGGCAGACTGGATATGCCATCAAACACTACAACTTGTTAGACCATCAAAATAAGTTAGGCTTGATCTACAGAGTACATCTGATAATATCTTCAAATCCTTTAAAAGGGGCTTAAATATCATGTTTCACAAAATTGGCTCGGTGACCTGAAACCAAGAGAATTCTGTACCATGAAATGCATCTCATTTATGTCTTTGATCCACAAGATTTGACAGAGATTAGAGTTTTAATGGCTTTGCTGGAGCTCTTGGGTCGAGCTCTCTTCACCTCCAAAGCTGAAGCAAATAGGATGTTTGGGAATGTTTGCTCCTGCTTTCCAGCTAAAGCCAAAGGCTCTCCCTAAACCTCAAGGAAAAGGGAAAAGCAGAAGTAAACACTAACAAAGGATGAAGTCTAGCTAGGATATCACTTTGCTCTTCATCTTTTACATCCCCTTCCATATCTATTTCCCTGCATCTTGTCATAAAAAGAGGGAAAAAATGCGTTGATCTGAGCCACCACCTAAACGTGAACCCACGGTCTGTGTCCCCCTTCTTTCCTCTTCCAGCAAATCCATCCCTGACCCCGTGGACACCACTCGGTCCCTTCCCGGCCCTTCCTCACTGAGACACAAACAGGAATTTCCACGGAGTCCAATCCATTCCCAAACAGGATTCTGGAACTCCCCAAGCCAGGCTGGCGGGACAGACACAGCACAGTCCTGATCCCCGATTTCCTCCTGCCCATTGATTATGCACCACGGCTGCAACAGACTCCCTGCAGTTCCTCGAGTTCTCTTTCTGGGGATTTCATTTAATACAAATAATATACATTAACAACGCACA
This sequence comes from Oreocharis arfaki, assembly GCA_013398015.1. NCBI lineage: Eukaryota > Metazoa > Chordata > Aves > Passeriformes > Paramythiidae > Oreocharis > Oreocharis arfaki. The sequence goes on from VZRR01011446.1 coordinate 135,471, forward strand.
TTTTGCTTTTCTTGGGGGATGATTCTCCATAACTCATCCATTGTTTATGTTCTTTTAATTTGCTGGAGACGGCTGCTCTGCACACCCCAGCTTCACCACACCAAAACCTCCTCAAAAGAAATGCTGAAACCTTTCATATCCCTTTAAGGGGTTTTTGGGTAGAATTAATAATACACATTAATAATTCAATTTTTTTTTTTTTTGCCTGGTGGTGGATGAGTTTTCACAGTGGCTGAGCAGTTTCCACACAGCAACACCGATCTGCATTAATAATGCAATTTTTTTTCCCCCCTCTTTTTAAGTGGCTGATGGGCAGGTTGCTCATGAAATAATCAGCTTTGATAATGGGTAGTTTTGCTTTGCAGTGACTCAAAACCCAGAGAGACTCACGATGTGTGGCAAATATTCACTAAAGATAGAATCCATCAATCCCCTCTGCTTTCCCTACAAGGAGCCCCGGAAGGATTCACCCACCAACCACTTCCTCCAAGCCTCTGCAGCAGTGTCTAAATAAACACTGGAAATTCTCCCTCTCCTCGTGACCAGCACTGGGAATTTCTGCTCCCACCTGCTAGCAGGAATAAAATTTAAAATCGTTTCCCCTTCATGAAAGGGAAGAGGAAGCAAAAATCAAGATAATTACTGAGGCTGGGAAAGGCCTGGGGACACTCAGGGGCTCTTCAGCAAGGAAGGCCTTAAAATTCCTAAAAATCCCTCCTAGCCTTGAAATATTTCTTTGCAATTCTAGCAACAATCCCTTTCTATCCTTCATCCCCCCTGACCCTTTTTGCTGGTTTATGAGAAACCAGTTTGGAAGAGTTTCCTGCCCTTAATGGTTTCCTGGCTATTTTTTGTTCTGTGCCCTGGTGCAGGATATTGTTATAAAAGCAGGTGATAGATTCAGGTATTGATTCCCTTTAAAGCTGCTTTATCAGATGGCAGCGAGATTTTTATCTCCCTGCCACCTCAGGGCCCAGAGCTTTTAGTACCTGGACAATTATGAGTTTGAAACTGTCCATTTAAGGGAGATATCAATACATCACTCTATATTTATAAAACACAGGAAGCTTAAACGCCACTTAATTCCAAAATTTTTACAGCTGCTGGAAACGTTCACAATATTTAAACGCATAAAAGCAGTAATTCCAGCAGGACAAAGCCAGAATAAACAAGAAAGGGAAGGAAAGAGCAACAGAAATGGTTTTATCTGCCTTTGCAGTTTAACTGGGATTTATTTTTAGTTAATGATAACAGACTCAAGAAGTATCCAAGCACTGAGCAACAGCAGAAGTGTCATTTGGAACAGAGTTAAACACCCTTTCTCTATCATTAATCATGGCAAAAGTGACAGAAGAAAAATGAGCTGGCTTTGTATATCTAATATATTAATTCTCCCTGCAGATTGGCTCAATGCATGAGCAAGTAAAAACAGGTAAACCTCTGGAAAAGGAGAGGAATGTCACTCTGAGGCTTTTTGTCAGGAAGAAACAGAATTATTTTTTTTCCTCAAAGAAAGATTTAAGAGGTTCAAAAACTCCAAAGGCTTTTCTTAAATATGGCTGAATAATTACCCTGAAAAAATAAGTAAACTACAGCAGCTAAACCCCATTTTTATAGTGGCTGAGCACATTTTCCTTTCTTTTCCCTCCCCAAGTTCCTACATTTTCTGCTAAGGATTGATTCCTATTAGTTTGCTGGAGATCTGCATAACTTCCTCCTTTAAAGCCACCCCAAAGCTGTGACTTTTCCCCCAAAACTATTTAGCTTTTTTCCTGTTTCCTAGTTACCTATTTACGAAACCAAAACTTATTTGTCGCTTTGTTTTTTTTCCCAGTTTGGGTAAAACTCCAGCTATTGAGGATGTCCCTGTGAAGCACACACAGGGTGAGCAAAGGAAATGAGAGGTGAAGGAAACTTTTCCCTTCATTCTGTTGCAATTCCAAGTCGGTAATTTCAGCCGGGAGCTTCAGCTTCCTCCCGAATTCCTGAGATGTTCCTGCAGCTCTCTCGCACATATGGAGCCCTTCCTAAAAATACCCAACAGAGCCCTACTTGCAGAGCTGGTGACTTTGTTGACACCACGGAGAAACATTGCTGAGCGCCGCCAGAAACCCAAAAACAGCCAGGTAAAATCTCCACCAGCCAGCTCAAAGCTGACCCCAAGGCACACCAGAACCAAAAGCAGAGAGAGGAAGTCAAATTCAGCCTCGGGATTGAGTTCTGTCTGCTGGGAACAGAGAGACTCCTCAGTCATTGGAGAGGAGTTTTTAAATATGAGGGAAGTTTTCTCTCCCTGGAACAGATCATGGAATGATGAGCTCCTGGCAAAAGGAGGAGATGGATAACTCTGTACGACTCACAGGCTGTTCTGTCCCAAGTTATTCATGTCATCCATCTGCAGCTCACATCTTCCTTTCCCAGCCTATTTTTTCATCCTGAAGGTCATGGAAGGTTTTGTTTTTTTTTTTCCTGCTGCACAAAAAGTGCTAAAAACGAGGTGACAAAAAAAAACCAAACAAAAAACACCAAAAAACAAACAAACAAACAAACAAAAGCCTTAAAAAGCCACGAACAACAAAAACATTTCAATCAGCACCATTCTAAATGACTTAAGGCAGCAGTTCAAGCTGCACCCTGAGATTTGTGGGTCTCCTGGCACTGTGGAAGAGCAGAGAATTTCCTGATTTATTTGGGATAGCAGCTGTTTCCTACCTGGAGTGGGAACGGCAGCAACTGCTTGGTGGGAACGGGGCAGAACCAAAAGAGCTTCAGATAAAAGGCAAAATAAGAGGTAAGAGCTGAGCACTCAGACACTGCAGCAGTGAAGGGATGTCCAGGGATAGGAAATATCCAGCAAACAATCAGTAAAATCACTTTTTGTAGTTCTCAGGAAAAGCAAACCAAGCCAGGTTGGAATTGCAGCGATGTGGAAAAATAAAGGAACACCAGCAAAAATGGGCAAGGTGCAGTGTGGGCTCCAGCAGCACCTACATTTTACAGCCCCAGGCATTAAGAGACAGCTCCTTTGAGGGTGATTTACAGCAAGCCTACAGCCCATCTGCTCTGGAGAGCCAAGACACTAAAGATAATCTCAGAATTAAACAGCAAAATAAACACTGAGCAGGGACGCAGCTTTCTGTCTTAACCTGATGAAATTTTGTTTTGCATCTCGTCTAATAACAGCAAATAAACCACAGAAAAGGAGATGAAGAGAATTTAACTCGGTTCGAAAATGGTGTCAAGGTCTCAGGTGGGTAATTAATAGAAGGCAAATTAAAGTTTGAGCAAAATTAATTTCATTGTCCTCGGGGAAAGCTGTGGAGCGGTTCAGGTGGGAGGACAACGTGACCCACGGTGGTGAAGCTGCTTTTGGAGAAGGCCTGAGCTAGCGCAGAGCTCCTCTATCCTCGGGGACAGCAGCACAAACATCTCCGACACATCTCCCCGAATCAGGATTTTCCTCTGGATGCTCGGGGGAAAACATTCACAAACCCCGTGCCAGGAGTTTTGTGTTGCTGCAGACCAGGAAAGGCTGAGAGGGCCAGGCCGAAACGTCCCACAGGAGCGACGCTTCTGACAAATTCCTTGTCCTCCTTCCCTGAAGGGAGACAAATTCCTTGTCCTCCTTCCCTGAAGGGACATTTCAGGGTGGGAATTTCGGTAATTACAGCAGCCACGAGGGCAAAAGGGGACGGCAGCAGTTCTGGGGCAACTGAAGCATGATGCTCAGATGACTTGAGGAGATTTATTTTGTCTTCTGTCTCAGGATTTTTTTGGTGATTTCAAGTCTTTTTTTCCAATGTGAGGAATTGCTGGAGGTTTCTCATGGGTTTTTATGTTTGGGAGGCGGTAATTCAAGGGAATTTTAGGAAAATTGGTGAATGAGAAAGGGAGATTTGATAAGTTCTTGTTGGCGTGGGCTGGGGCGGGTTCTCAGAACACAGAGACCAACAGCAAAGGTGAAGGAATATTTGGAATTCTGGACTAAATAGATCATCTGGGAAAAAATCTGCAAAGTGAAACTGTTCTCATTGCATCAGAACTTATCAGTTTATGCACCTTAATATTTTCTTGCTCCTGTTTCCAGGGGGTCAGTCCCGGTTTTCTTTATTCCCATGGAATGGAAAGGACCACGGCAGCTGAATACACCCAAAACTGGTTTAAGATACAGGATCATGGCACTTCCTGCGGCCAAACTACAAATAAATATTGCTGTCAGCTTCTAAGGTTCAATTTAACCACAGAAATTTATTCTACTCTTTCTATGGCTCACTTTAACCACAAAAAATTTATTCTTCTCTGTTTTTTTTTCCTTGACTACATCATTTCACTGAAAATTCAGACTGACCTGACAGAAAACTTCTGTGTTTTCAATCAGCAGCAGAACACAATTTATTGTAAACGTTCCCTTTCTGGTTGAAATATTTCATATCAATCCTCTAACACAGAAAAGCTGAATAATTATGACTGATTTCCCACTTCCACACGGTTTTAAAGGCAGAGAGATCACTGTAATTTAGCTCTGGATTCTCTCTTTCCTGCCTGTGACAAGGTTGTTGTGCATCCTGGGGTGAAGCTGAGGTTCATTTAGTGAAGAAAGAGCATAAGAAAAATTTAAAAATAAAATAGAATTCCACTTTTCCAGCTTAAACAAGTGTTAGAGACAACCCCAAGGTCTGAACAGCGAAAAATAAATATGCAGATATCATTAGAACGCATTTTTTTCTCTAATTAAGATTATGAGGGTCAAAACCTAGTGCAGAATTTCCATGCCCTTCAAACTGAGACCAAAGAATGTCACTCCACACCACGACCCCCAAATCCTGAACTTTGCCACTGGTGTGGGCAATGACCCAACTCCCAGAAGGAGCTCTGCACCACAAAAAGTTTAACAAGAATGGCTTTATAAATCTTCATTCAGAGCTCTCAAACCTCTGGAAAAATGCTGCCTTTAAAAGTCCCAAATAAATGCTGATTTAACCTTTTGGCACCTGACAAATATTTATCTTTGCTGTTTCATTTTTCCCCATTTACAGCTATCACCCAATTTAGAAAAAACCCCAAACACATAAACATCTTTGCCAATTAAGAAACTTATTTGAAAAACAGCTCACTAGAAGAGATTTTAGCCTAAGATGAGATTAGTCATGTCCTAAGTTATTTATTTCCCTGCACAACCATAGAGGAACAATCATTTTATTGTCTTTTTTTTTTAAATGGTGTTTCTTTAAAGAGCCAAGAATGGAAGCAAAGCACTTTGTTTTAATAAGGTCATGCTGCTTATTAAATAATTTACATATTGAAGGTTAAAATCCTTATCTCTAGACGGTAAAAAGTATTTTTGTCTAACCTTGGGGACTGGAAAAAGCACGAACGAGGGTGTCCTGAATGATAAACAAAACGGCTTTTTGTGCTTTTTGGCTCTTGCAATTGTTCACCCGGAGTTCCCATTCACACCCACTTGAAGCCAGGGAACACTGCTGAAAATTAAACCCCATTTATCAACGCGGTTCTAAAAGCTGAACCGCAGCTCCAGAGATTGCCTTGATAAGGGACAAAGCTGTGCCACGGCCTAAAATTGTCACCAGCACTAATTGGAGAGGAAGAGACAGGTGATGGCAGAGTGTCAAGTTTGTTTCTCCTCAAAAATCACTTCAACAGAGAATTTAAAGGATGGTTGCAGCCTGATTTCAAGGCTAAATCCTGCAAGGATTTTCCAGTGCACCAGACACATGAATTTGGCTGGCAACCCCAAATTCTTGAGGGATGTCCCTGCTCTTTTCCCAGCTCAGGAAAGGCAGATGCTTTCCTCTCCTTCTCCTATTTCCTTATATTCCTTCCCCTATTTCCTCATGTTCCTTCTCCTATTTCCTCATATTCCTTCTCCTATTTACTTACATTCCTTCTCCTTTTTCCTCATATTCCTTCTCCTATTTCCTCATATTCCTTCCCCTATTTCCTTATATTCCTTCTCCTTTTTCCTCATATTCCTTCTCCTATTTCCTTATATTCCTTCCCCTATTTCCTCACATTCCTTCCCCTATTTCCTCATATTCCTTCTCCTATTTCCTTATATTCCTTCCCCTATTTCCTCATATTCCTTCTCCTCTTTCCCTACACTCCCATTTATCCCGGAGCCTGTGCTAAGGAAAATCAGACGCTGCTGCTCCCACAAGTCCCAGGTGTACAGATCCCCACACACACAGAGCTAAAGCAGGAACACGAGCTGTCAATATCTTCCATTTACACTGCACTTATGGATCATTTTAGCAATCAGATTTTGGAGTTTGATTTCTCCAAATATTTCCCTCCTCAGGACTGTTATTGACTAATATATCAAAGGATACAGTTCCCCTGATGATGCATCGGTGCAATGCATCACTACGAACGCAGCACCAGCCCGATGATAGATTGCTCAATAACGTGGGAGCAGCTGGCAAGAACTTCCAGGGAATCACATGATCCAAGTTTTATCCTGGCTTTCTGTTTTGTTTTGTTTAGTTTGCATAGCTCAGAACAAGCAGGATGAGGTGTTCGCAGGTTGAGAGCAAGTTCACACACAAAAAAGGTTGGAGTTGTCTTAATAGAAATTGAAAGCTGCGGTATCCTAATTTGGAAACGTGGATGTCACTTTTTAAATTTTCAACAGTTTTTAAATAAATCTGTATCGTAATTCCACATCATTCTTCTTTCTGATCTATTTTTACACTCCCAGATCAGTTTAGCACCTTTATCAGAGCTGCAGGTGATAAGCAAGCCCCACACTTGCCACAGCTCTCATTCCAAAGGATCATTTGCCCAGGGATTACAGGGAATATGTGGCTTTGCCATCCCTAAATCGCATCCCTTATCTTGGCAAAATTAACCCAAACACCTCCAAAATGTCACAAAGTCATTCAGGTAGGAAAAAACCTCGAAGATGATCAAGTCCAACCAGCACCACCATGTTCCCCACCACACTCCCTTCTCCTGCAGAGCTTCCTGAACAACACAAAGGGAAGTTCCAACAAAGAAAACTTCTCAGGCTTTTCCAGACATGAATTTTTCCTTGCAAGAGAGATTTCCTGCTGCCTATTTATCCATCCCATCCATCTCTATTTCCCTTGCCTTTTCCTTTTAATGGCTTATTAACTCTTTGGGGCTTTCTGCTTCCCTGTTCCCTGTCTCCATTTAGCACAGCAACATTATTTAACACCATGAAGTCAGGCAATAAAATATAAACTGAAAACTCTCCATCCTGATCCCTCTGCCTGTTAGTTGTGAAGGAAAGTTGAAATAACTGGGATTAGTGCTCAATCTCAAAGCAAAGCAGCTCTATTTGGGTGTTACAGCACATTTTGCCGCTGGACTTCCTGCGTCAGATTGGATCTCTCTTGGATTGTAGTTTATCTCTGAAAAGGTAAATTGGTTACACTGGTCAGAAAGAAGAGAGAGAAGCAAAGGAATAGAAAAGCTCATAAATCAAAAATGGGGTTGTGTGAAGAGGAGTTGTGAAAGGATATTGAAATTTCCCGAGGAAAACCTGGCATGCTCATGGAAAAGGCTGAAACCGTAAGCAGCCCTCAGGAGGAGTGGGGATGATGGATAATCTGGGCAGATCATGGAAGCTCCAGCGAAACACTCGGAGCCTGACGTGGTGATCAGCTGTGTAAAACACATCAGAGGCAGCTGAAGCTGCAAAGGAGTTAAAAATGCACAAGATTTGAGGGTTTAGAGGGACTTCTTACGGAGACAGAAGAGCTTCTGGTGGCAAAGGAGAAACAAAAGGTGAGGCAGCAGCACGGCAGCAGCACAGCAGCTCTTCCCAAGGAGGCTGTTCTGGTGTGCTCCAGACCTGGCCACGTGGGATGATGTTTAGAGAAAAATCCATTTGTAACAGCAATAACTTCATGGCTGAATGAGTGAAAAGGTATTTTCTGTACTTCAGTGAAACTGGGATGTTGTACAACGTAACAGGGGAGCTGAGTCCCACAGATGTCTTTAAAACAGGAAAAGAAAGGGAATTTAAAAAAGCACAAAGGGCAACAACAGCCTTTGCCTATAGGAGTCTTGATTTTGGGATTTAAAGTTGTCTAGTGCTATGGAAAATTATCTTGTGCCAAATTTTATGGCAGGGGTGACCATGAATCAGAAATGGAGGTTTATTGGGAACTGTCGGACTTGGATTTCATTCAAAAGGCAATCTAATCTTGGGGCTCGGAGGAAAAGCCAAAAACACAAGACCAAGAACCAGGCACACCCAGTGATGAGCAGGAGTTAACTGGGACGTCTCAATCCAAAATATAAACCTGGAGCAGGCCAGAAATACTTCACAGAACATCCTCCCTCCACAGGAAAGCAAAGGCAAAGACCTGATGCCAGGTGAGACACAGCTCAAGCCACACCATGAAGACATCAGGTGACACCTTCCTCTGGGGGATGCCAAATGACCCAGAAGGCTGAGACACAACCCAAGGGACTGCAGGAATATCCCAGACAGAGAAAAAGCTCAAACACAGAGGGCTGGTGTCACTATTGAACACACTGCATAGTTCTGCTCCTCTGTTCCATCCTCTATTGCCAGAGAGTGTCCCAAACATGGTCAGAGGAGGACAGGAACTCCTACAATAAATCCCTTATCCAATCCCTAAACAGTTCCTTTGGGTCTTCCCTTCCCACTCCCCTTGCTGCTGGTCACTGCTAACACTCCAAAAAAAGGCTCAGGACAAACATCCCATCTCCTAGAGTTTACAGTGATAAGATTTTAAAAAGATGTATCACATTTATCCACTGGAGCATTGTATTTATGAAATATTCCAAGGTTGCTCCAGTTCAGGAATCATGGATTGGCATTTAGTGGGGTGGTATTTTCCTGCTGAAGAACAACAATAATTTGGGGGGAGTACTCTGAGCAGCAATTTCTTCAAGTCCTTGCAAATATTAAATAAAGACTGACAGAGTGAGGAAATGGAAGTTCTCAGCATCAAAATGAAGCACAGAAAGTAAAGAAATCAAACAGATCTGCTCTGTTTCTTTGACCCTTTCCAGTGATGATGCACTTGGATTTTAATCCTACATCCTTCTCAATTAGCAGTAATTTCTGGGTTATCTACAAACCTCACGGCTTTCCCACTTCATTTGCAGAGGCCTCTTCACAAGACAAGGGGAGTGCTGGATACGTGTGCTCCAAGCCAAAGCCATTCCCACTCCACGCAGAACACGGCAGAGCTGGAACGAGGCAGCAGCAGCAGCAGAGTTAATCAAATTTATTTTTGAGGCTCTGAGGACTTGTAAAGGCCGCTAATAGAAAATTTCCAGAGGATTTGCAGGAGCAAACAAGCAGTTTATAGGTGTTTACCTGCTAAATCCCAGCAGCTCCCGCAGCCTCAGCCCCGGGGTCAGCACTGCTGCACAAATAAACCCTCTCTACCTGAGCACCACAAAGATGGGATTGTGGCCAGGCTAAAAATGCCCTGCAATTGAGGTGTAGCTAAATCACATTTTAACCATGGTACCTAATCAGGCCCATTTTTATGTCTAAAATGCAGCTTGACTCAGGGGCAGTGCTCTAACATGGCCCCAGTCTACACAAATAAAATAAATCCCATTATCTGCTTCAAGTGAGGACTGTGCTCTAACTGGATTTTCTAGCACAGAAGAACCCCAAATATTAAGAGAGAAATCAGTATTCAAAGAGAAGATGTTTGTGTGAACACAAATATTGAGGGAATAAAAGGGAATATTTTCTCTAGACCAGGGAACCAGTTTATTATTCGAAAGGAAAAAAGGTGTTGGGCCATCAGCTGAGCCCTATTTGTACTTTAAAGAAAGCTGTAGAAAGGAGAAAAATATAAATTCCCATGGATACATTAAAATATTCTTGGATTTAGGCAAGGCCAGAGGTAATGGCAAACAGCAGGATGGCAGAGTAGAAAATGAGCATCGAAAGGGAAGCTGCTGGGTCAGCACATTGGAATTATCTGGGATAAAAACAAGGCATGGAGTGCTCACTTTCCAGAATGAAAACAATACTTTGAACAATTGCACTAAATGAAATAAAATAAAAATACCACAGAGCCACCAGCTATTCAGTGATTGAGCAGATTTGGTTTCTGGGTGGAGACAGAAAGCCCAGAGCTGGCAAAAAGCAAGGCAATAACCCGGGCCCAAAAATAAACATGGCAATGGATGCTGAAGGCAGAAATCATCGGGGAGATCTTGTGGGGACTGCAAATAATCCAACCATCTGTCCAGGAGGATGAGGCACTCTCTGGGCACACAGGGAACGAGGTATAAATCACACACAGGCAGCCTGGCCCCGACAAAGATGCTGCTGGAAGCTCGTCTGGAAAATGATTCTCACAAAAAGGCACTGCAGGAATGAAGCAGGTGCAGGTCAGAGCTATTAATTCCCCCACATTTCAGATCTGTGCACAGATTTGCCAGATTTGGTCTCTCAATCTCAGGAAAATGGAGCCTAAATGGGATTTTTCGCTGATGTTTATGAGGTTTTGGTGCCAGCAGGAATGTTTTAAAAGCAAACAATGAAATTTCTGCATCCCAAGAGGTGAAGGACGGGAGCAGAATTTCACAGAAACTAGAAGGTGGCCTGATGCTGACACAAAAGTTGGGTCTAATCCTGCATGGAGATCTTCCCCACCTTTTATGTGAGCTCCTAGAAACCATTCCCAACCATTCCCAAGCATTCCATACCAAATGCTCTGTGGGATTATACAGAGAGATTGGCATGTGCAGAGATGGATGACCAGGGACAGCTTTCAGGGACTGAACCCCCATCTGATTTTATCTTATTTATAAAAACCAGCTCATGATGGATAGGAAACTCCTCTGCTGCACATTCCTCTTGGTGTGAGCAACTCAGAAGTTGTGCCAGGGTCTCTCTCCCCAATAAACTCTTCCTGCCTGTCCCAGAACAGGCAGAGATGGAATAATCCAGCCCATGGAAATCTTATTCTCTGTTTCACACAGATTAATACACGATAGGACTGGAATTGTGACAGAGCCAAAGCTTACACTGTCTGCATTCCAGCCAGGATATATTTTATACAAGAGCTGCTCCAAATCTTCTTAAACTTTAATGTAAAATAAGGAATTTATGTGCCCAGAATAATGCTGAGAGCTAGGAGTGGATTTCTGCTCAGGTTTTCTGGAATTTTAAGGTTGAATCATTGGTTTCTGTCAATTTATTGCTGCTTTCGATCTCCAGCAAGGGCTGTGGCCTTGGAACAGCCACAAACCTTGGAGCTGATTCTGCCTGGTAAAAACACTTCATCAGTTTTATCCATCACTTCTGAAATCTGGTTTCATCTGCCTGCTTAGAGATGACTTCACCCTCCCAGCAATACATCTAAAATAAAAAGTAGGATGCACAGCTCGAAACGAGAGCCACGACATAAATTAGGTGAGAAAAAAATAAAAAAAATGCTGCTTATTTTGCCTTTTGTATTTCTGTTTGTTATTGATGCAGTGACTCCTTCGAAGATGGAACAGCTGAAACCACTTTAAAGGAGAGAGGTGAAAAAGAAAAATGCAGCTTTTCTTCTTCTGGGAGTGTTTGTACTTCTGTTCATAATTTTATCCCTGTAAAAGCACACAGATGCCACCTAAAGCATTCAGAACAATCAACATTCTGCTATGATAAATAATTGGGTTTAGATCCATGTACTTAAATAAAAGTAAAAACATATAATCTTGTCATTATGCTTGAATAAACTGCAGCATTTGGACGGATTTTCAACAGATTTGACTTTTATCAGTGTAAAGAGAGGATTCTGACCTCACCTGTCTGGGAAACGAGACCCAAGGAGACAAGAAGATATAAAAGAGGAGATACTCAGAGTGGCACCTATTTATTTCACAGTAAAGAACGAAGTTTATCTGTGAACGATCCTAGAATAAGATTTACAAGCCTGTAAATGTCACTAAGAGCAACCTGGAAATTGGATCTTTGAGAGAAGTTCACAGGGGTTTTTGCTCTGCAGAGGTAAAAACCCAAAACTAAAGAATATGGGAGTCAAATTGGCCAACAGGCACAGCTTCAGAACGCACCAGAGTTGACACAGAAGTTAAAAATTTATAAAAGGTTCACGTAAGAAAAACAGTTCTCACCATTTTTTGCTTGGTTATAAAGTACTGGGATCTAAAGAGAGTCTCTGGAATGACAAAGATCTCCACAGGAAACAGAATCAAGGGAATTCACTTCTTTGGAGTGGATGAGAAGGGGGTAAATTCGAATTATCTCCATTAGGAGACAATGGATTTGAACTCCAAGGGACAGGTCTGAAATCCAGCTGGCAGAAGGCAACGCATCACTGAAGATTAAAATGCAACTTAAAAACCTGATGTAAAATATTTAAGCAACTTAGATAAAGTTGACAGAGAAATTTAAGTAGCCTACCTACTATTTTTGGAGTGGGAAGTGTAAAAATAACTGTATTTTAAAAATAACTCTATTTCTCCCTGCAAGATTAATTTTCAGTTAAAAAGTGTACAGGATTCCTCCGCTCTCACTCCAGAGGAATCCTCAGTTTGAGTACAGACACTGCCCATATTCCAGGGCCACAAACACGTGGACCCACAACAGTTTGGCAGAGAAAGTAAAACTCAAGTGAAAACTCGAGGTTTGATATAAAACAACAGCAAAGTGTGAAGATGGAAACCCTTAAATGGTGCCCAGAGCCCCAGCCAGAGTTGCAGCTGTAGCTCCACTCGCAGGACCTGTGATTTTTTTGGGGGAATAAACCACAATTCTCTGCCTAAGACCAGCACATCACAACTTATTTGTACAAGACAACCCCTTTAGGGTTAAGGGTTGCTGGCACAGTGGGATTCCCATCACAAAACAGCCAAAAATATATCCCAAACTTTATAAATATCCACAGACATTTGATGTTACTGTAAAATCAAACTGAATGAGCTGATGATGGGAACAAAGTCACTGGAAGAACACAGCCATGCCATAATGAGCATCAGGGTTTTGCTCCAGAGTCAGGGAGCCTCAAAGAACGAATCATCAGCAGGACTTGCTGACATCTGCAGTCTGAGAGGAGGAGATGAGGGCAGATATGGAGGGGAAAGATGAGAGTGGTCCAGTGAGGAAAATCCTACAGAAATTAACGGAGCTGGATGGAAAAGCTTGGAAGTTCAGGAAATGGAGTGTATTGATTTGAATAAACCAAAGGCACAAACCATGTAAATGCACTGTCAACGCTTCTGTTCCCCCTTTGTCCTTTGGCTTCGTGTTTTTAGGGATAATCTGCTGAAGGCACAGACCCCAAGTGCTCCAAAATTTAGGAGCTGCACCCCTCCAACTCACATTTCTCTCCAAAGAGTAAAAGAGACTTAACTGAGACAGAAAGATTGAAGGGGAGGTGAAGATGGAAACCTACAATCCTTTAAAATAATTAAAAATAAAGACTCTGAATCCAAGCCTAAGTTCTTCCTGTGTGACCTCCTCAGCTCCACACATCAGCTGCAGCAGAGCCCTGCATTAATAATGGAATCAGACAATTTTATACCTCTTTAATAATAGATGCCAAATATATTTGGGGTTAGGAAGGACAGTGTTCATTTATCGATCACGATGCATTATCTCCAACCTGGAAACTCCTAAGCAGCTTTCATCTCCTGTGCCCTCCTAAATAATTCAGAATGTAATTTCAGTTGGGTTATTTTGTTTGTATCTTTTCTGATTAAACTTGTATTTTTTAATCAGAAGAAAAGCTGACAGACCTGTAGCAAAGGGTCAAAATTTCATCTCGTGTTGCTCAAAAGGTCCCAAGGAAATCATCTCGAAAAGTCCCACGAGTGAGGATACTTCTGTCTAATTCCTGGTTTTCAGAACCCAGACCTCTGTATTTGGACAGTGTTAGATGTATATTTAATAATGCTTATAATAAGAAACTTTGAGCTTTTCTTAAAAGGACACAGTCACAGTAGAATTTCTTAAAAGTTCTTTGTTCATTTTACTTTAAGTTTGGAGCAGCTCATCTCTCTCAATTCTCGATGAAAGCAGAAATTTTGTTCAGGCTTATGAGTCGAAAATGCAATTTAAATATGCAAGAAATGGTTACTAATTTGTCCTGCAGATCTGCATTCACTCCAGAGCTGAGTTCTTGAGTAAAGCACCAGAAAACTGCAGCACGGAGGTTTACAGGCTCACCTGGGGAATTTTTTTAATATTAACGAATTTCCAGCAAGGCTCGGTTTTTATTTCCCCTGTCTGCAATTAGCAGGGGGAGAAGAAAGGCTGAGAACAAACAGGTGCCGTGGTGACACTGAAAAACAAGGCAGAAAAAACCACAAATGGAATAAACAGTGCCTCAGACAAGTTAATTAAAACACTCTGCAGTTCCTTAGGCCTTTCAGTGGTCAGTTCAAGAGACAAGGTTGTCATAAAGGGATTACCGTGGATTTCACGGATCAGTGATCAAGGCCGGCGTCAGATTTTGAGGAGAAAAGTTGTGCCAGGAGAAACAAATTAAGAAGAGTTTGTTTTCATCAGTGCGGGGACACGTTCCAAAGGCATCCATCAGTGGATGCAAATTAATCACCTCATAATAAATAACAGCCTCCTTTGGGAATTGTCAGCTCATCACCTGAAGTGATGCTTTGAGTGCTTGTTCGATGAGAGAGGATTTAACAAGATGCAGATCATAAACCAGGGATCCAAGGAATTGCTGGACTGTACGGCCCTGTGATTAGAAACTGCTTTATTCCCTAACTTGTGCCCACCCTTTCCTTAATTGGTGCTTCCTCCCATCTCCCCACAGAGTCACTGGCAGCAATTTTGACCCCTGTGCCGCAGGGCAGCTGATGTGGTTCGGTTTTCAGGCATTTATTAAATGTTTATGCCGTCATTTAAGGCATGGCTATAGTGGCTCTTCTCCCAGGTGACAGGAGGAGAGGAAAGGGCCCCAAGCTGAGGGAGGTTTGGGCATCAGGGAAAATCTCTTCATGGAAGGAGCGACCAGGCAGCGGAACAGGCTGACCAGGGAAGGGCTGGAATCAAGACACAAATATTTTCACAATTAAAACCTTTCACACCGTGGGTTCAGAGGGCACCTATGAGGGCAAAGTCCCTGCAGGATCACGGCCACCTGCACAAAAAATTCCTGCCACGACTCAGAACGGCTCTGCCCCATCAAAAGAGACGGAATGGGGAGCAAAGACATGCAGACAGGAGCTCCAAACCCAACAGATTGATCTTGGCTCAGATGATAAGCAACAGATGACACTAATGTTTAATATAATCCTATGTGGAGCAAAAAAAAAAGCCCAAAAAAACCATTCACAGGACAAACTGCTGCCAGTGGGGTCCAGCTGGCACTGACTACGCCCAGTGCCAGGAGCCACCTTTGGGAGGATATTCAGAAGGTTCCTTTCATATCCACTGAGCCCTACAGATATTTGATGCTTTCTTGAATTCCTCCAGCTTCAGTTCCTCCCATTCCAGCTGTGGGGTCGATGGGAAAGCAAACTGGGCAATCCTTTCAGAAGGAATGTGGGGACAGGGGGAAGGAAAANGTGGGGTCGATGGGAAAGCAAACTGGGCAATCCTTTCAGAAGGAATGTGGGGACAGGGGGAAGGAAAAGGGGGGGAAGGAAAATGCTGGTGCCTGAAGTCTGCCTGCCTGAAGGTGGTGAGGACACAGATTCCAGTTCCCACTTTGCCACAACACAAAAGGAAACAATAATTCCAAGCAATGCTGCTGCACAATAAAACCCAATGAGCAGGGTGTGCTTTAATAGAAAGCCTCTGTGATTTGTGCTAGACTGAGCTAAGCAGAACAGCCTCAGATGTAATCATCTTTTAAGATGTTATTTCTACAGAAGGAACTACGCAATTATTTACAAAGTGTCATAAACACACCATAAAAGTCAGTCTTTAAATCGCCCCTGCACATGCCATCTGTCAAAATAATTTTTACAAACAAATCAAACTTTGGAAATTGATTTGGCTGCTGCTGGCATGTGCAGGAGGACTGGGACCAGCCTATCTACAAAACCCCCTTCAATTTTCGTTTCTCAGTGCCTGGCCCTCCCAGACTGAAGATGAATAAAGTAATCATCGTTAAAGAGCATTGCCATTTAAAAGGAAATCATTTAAAGAGGGCAATTTAGCAGTTACAAAAAAAATTAAAAGTATCCTACTGTACTGTGTGTCTCTAATTAAAATGCTCCAAAAATCAACAAAGTTTTTTTTTAAATGGGTCATAGTGTTTCTTTCTGGAAGCTCTTGTTCTCTCAGCACAGCTCTTACTGGTTCATTTATTAAAGTCTCAGGAATATAAAAGGAATCTGACTCTGGACTTCTATAGAATGAAGAAATTTGTGTGATTTGTGCTGAATTAAAGACCTGGGCTTCATTACAGGTGATGGAAAGACCCTTCTGCCTCCCCACACTGCCCTCACAGACGTGGGGACTTCCATCTCTGGTCCTCCCAGCACCCAGATGTCCTGGACCCCAGCTGGGACAGACTCAAAGTTCCAAATCATGAATGGCACCTTCAGCTCCATGGAAAACATGTGGATCCCAACCTAAACCCTGTGGATGTGGCACTTTAGGGCGTGGGTTAGTGGTGGGCCTGGGGGAATGGTTGGACTCAATAGCAAACTCAGTGGTTCTATGACCTGGCTATTAATTCAGGCTTTTATTTTCATATTAGGAGAGCCAAATTAATGCTGATTTCCTTGTAATACTTCATATCCACGAAGCTCCCCCTTCTCCCAGCCCAACACAGCCCTCTCCAGATGGGGGACAGGTTAAATAATTCTATCTATGGTGTCTGAGGCAGAAATGCAGATTGCACTGCCGAAAGGGGCTCGGGAAGGGAATTCCAACCTTCCCAGCCACCCCGCTGCCTCTCACCCCAGCTGCACCTCCAACAAACCCTCAAGCTCTTTTCCACGTGCAGGGAATTTCACCCCCTCTGAGACACTGCATTTTTCCATGCCTTGGCTGAGCTACACTGAGATTCACACCCAAATAATGCACAAACAAACAAATGTAACATCCATAAACGGATCAAGTTCCAGCTGGAACTCCAAACACCAAAGCATTCTCCATTAAAGCCATAAATGGGGATAATAAAGAGTTCAAAAGATTGTTCCTTTCAAAATATTGTTTCCTTTATGGAAAGCTGCAGTGCAGAAGAACTGTGAATTCTTAAATACGGAGGCTCCATTTCATACCCGAGCACAGAAGGCACCCACAGCAAGGCTGACAAGGCCATGAAGCTGCTCCTTTAATGTCTGACCAAAGAAAATACACCTTCAGTAGTCAAAATGTAATTAAAAACTAGAATTTCGGCCCGTTTGAAGTTCTCCAGGTGAAAAGTCAGCTTAGCTGCTCCTCTGAAAAATATTTTCATTGTCAGCGTGTGTAAGAACAGAGCTCCAGCCAGCATGGAAATAACCAGTGCCAGAAGTTTTTAAAATTAAACTGTATAGATTTTTAATAGCACAGAAATGGGATTTTTAATAGTACAGAAATGGGATCAAGCAGAAGGTGAAATTATTTCTACGAACTGATCCTGACACTCATTCCCCTTGGGAATTTCATTCCTAACTTTTTGTTAATTAGTGGGAGCAGGTTGTAATGCACCGAAACACAACTCTGAGGACAATTTAGGGACAACACTGATCAGTGAGTGAGAGCAGAACCCCAGCTCATTTCACACCATTTAAGAGGAAACTCATTCCCAAGCTCAGCCCAGCAAAGCTTCCATGTGCAGAAACCAGAGATTGTGTTCCTGCGGACAGACTGAGCTCAGCTCCCCCAGAAAGAGGAAACCCAAGGAAAATGCCAATAATATCAATATTCCTTCACTGTTTTTCCCAGTAAGCAGAGGACAGCTTTGGAAGTATCTGTCACAGGTCACTGGAAAGACAGTGCTGCTCCAGGAGCTGCACAGGAACGGGATTTACTCCCAGAAAAGCTCAACTTCACCATCTTATCTCCTCCTCCCCACTGCCCCACAGCCTCTGGACAGGTCTGGCTTTCCAGGTACAATCCCCCCGCTCAGGAGCCAGAGAAACATTCCCCACTGCGATGGGAAAGAAGAATTCTCCACCTGCTTTTGACTCCCTCCCTTTTTCCCACCACAGATATACTGGAAAAATGCTGGGTGGAGGAGTTCTCCTGGAACCATAGCCTGGTTCAGGGTGGAAGGGACCTTCAAGGTTCTCTGTCCCACCCTTCCACTGGGCCAGGTTGCTCCAAGCTCTGTCCAACCCAATCCAAGGACATCTGGAGCCCATCTTTCGCCCCACAGCTCCTTCCTTGAGGGCACAACCACACCCTCCACCTTTAGATTCCTCATTTTGTAGCCTATGGAATGCTATTTTCTGCTGCAGGAGGCCCTCACACGTCCTAGAGGGAGAGCAGCAGATGGATCACTGAGGTGCTGCTTGCTCCTCCTGTGCTAAATTTAAATAAATCAATTAAAATGGTAATTAAAGCACCCGAACTAAAGCAAACCACACATCCTATATGTGCTCCCTGGATCTCTCCTCTTCAGGATTTGTTAATACAGACACTTCCCATGATCCCGGGAGTTCTCTTGCTGACTGTACCACCCACAGAAAACAACTCTATATATTTAATACTTCATAATTTATTCTACATTATTTTTCATTTCAGCAACTGAACACCAGTTCTATCCATCACATTAGGGAATTAGAAATCCTGCATGGTGTGGCTGAGCTGAGATGATTTTTTTTTTTTCCTTACCAATATATTAACTATCCTAGAATCTGTACATATATAGACGTTTCTTTGAATATTCACTCCATGTTTCTCTGGAGGCTTCATTAGAAATTCCACTGCATTTGATTTAAAACATATATTTTCTCCAAACTATTTGAATAAGTAATGAATGAAAGAAATCCCATCCATTTCATTAATGAAGCCGTAAATCAGGGGGCTGAGCTGAGAAGGGCTGGTACTCACTGCTCACCTTGCATTATGAACGTGGGGGAAACCACCGAGCAGCTCCTTCCTCCTGTCAATATCCTAAATAATTCAGGAAGGAATCTCAGACTGACTTCTCCTCTGTTCATCCCATTTCCAAATACCCGGGTTTCTATTTTCAGTAGAACAACATCAAAATGAGGCAGCAGTTTGCTCCAATTAACAATTTATATTCCCAAACACTGGATGAAAATATCCTGCGGTTTGGGGAAGTTTTTCTAGGCTGGATCCCTTCAAATTCTTCTTGAACAGGGGCCTCTCAGCCACACTGGGCACTATAACTCCCCTCTGTGGCACCTTTATGATTCCCTGCCCCGTAACTCTCCCTGAGAGAAGCTCAGGAGACATTTCCTCGCTCCTGATGAACAACTTTGGGGATGAACTTTTAACTCAGAGTTCTGGAAGCTTCCCTTTAATGACTTTTCTGTGCCAATCAGACAAAATGTGAGCAGAGAACCTGACCCTGCCTGTGCTCCCAAGCTCCAGCCCAGCACTTTCCTTGGGAACAGAAGCCAAAGGGCACAGTCCTGAGATGTTACAGCCGGATAATATAAAAATTTAAACACAAAACTCATTAGGACGTGGTTTGATGTATTTAAACCTCTGGACAAGTTGAAATTGGGATTATTTTCTTTCCCCTCACCAGTATCAGAGTGGGAGCATCGCTCTAGAGAGGGGAAAAATAAAAGACCCTTGCAAATAATTAAACATTGCAGTCAGGGCCATAATTTATTAATGAAGACAGAGCAGCCTGTGGCCAGGACCTTGAAACTCTGCTTTATGATTATGACAAAGCTGATCTTTAATTGCACCAAGCAAAGACTCTTTGTCTCCTTTAGCTCACAGCAACATTTACTGCCTTCCCTGCAAAACTTGGACAAAAAAACGTGCAGACCAAGAGTCTGGTTTTAGCAAAACTCTTTTACAGCTTCTGTGGGGATGAGAGAGGAGGAGTTTGGAGGAGTTAAGCCTGGCACTAAAGGCTGCTTAATTACATTGTAACAAAAATGAAATTATTTTACATTTCAAGCTTTATTTAAGAGTTAAATTCTATTTTAGCCCCTTGTGCTTGCCTTATCTAATGTCAGTTGTCATGAATCCATGTCTGTATCACCTCACCGTGCATTAATCAAACCAATTCTCAAATCCCAAACACTTTGCAACACTGAAATACCACAGAACATTCCCTAGCAAATCATCTCAGCTTTGTATTTCTATTAATTAGAATAATTGTGCTCATTTTTGCACAATACATAATAATTATGAGCTGAGTAGAGCACATACACATCCTCCTGCTAAACGGATTAGCATAAACAAATAATATTTTTAATTATTTCCTTTGTGGATAAATTTTAATTTTAATTGCCAACTCTTTCTGCATGATTTAAGGGACCAACAGGCTCTTCCAGGGATGAGAGAATTCTTTGAGAATCCCTCAATCTTTGCAATTGGCCATGCTCAGCATATTCAGCTCCAAGGACTGTTCAGTTCATCACCTCCCGTGCAGCTGCAAATTCCAGCCCAGCTCCAGAGCCACCTGAACATTCCCATGTTCCACCAAGTGGGGGAACAGGAACTTGGAGAAAGAACACAAAAATGTGGTCACTTTTTCCCATCTGGTCATGAAAACCAGCTGGAAATCCCATCTGGAAGGCACAAACCCACAGCTGATGTGGGATCTCTGAATCTCCACCCACGGAAGGTGCAGTTTCAACACAGCCAAGGTAAAATCCACAATGCCAGATTTTAAAGGAGAAGGAATTGTTCAAGAAACTCCCTGGAAGTGCTCAAGGCCAGGTTGGACAGGACCTGGAGCAACCTGGTCTAGTGGAAGGTGGAGAGTGGAAAGAGATGGTCCTGGATGGACCTTCCAAGCCAAACCATCCCATGATTTTAGGAACGAAGAATTTCCTGAACAACCTCCCAGATCTTTTCCTTATAACACACGGCACACAGTCCTTGTGGAGGATTCCCTCTCCCCATGGAGGAGCACCAGAACAGGGCCCACAGTGGAAGGAAAAGCTGTTTTTTAACTAAACATACCCCACCTGCAGCCACAGAAGCTGACAAGCTGCGAGGGAAGTGCTGGCCTGGGAACAGGCAACAGAAAAATCTCTGGAGCGGGAAAATGAAGACAAATCTTCCTGCTTTAGCCAGTTTTCCCACGAAAACAGCTGCCCTGAGAAAGCAGCTTTGTGCACCTCCAAGGAGCTATCCCGGAACACCCACCTCTACCTGGAGCACAACTGCTCAGTCTGCTCGCTCAGGGGCACATTAAAAACCTTGAAGACCTGAAATATTCAGTGTGAAGGTTTATTTCCAGGTGGATTCATTTCCATGCAGGTGGAGGTGTCCACCTACACAGGTCCCAGTGAAACCAGTCACGCTCCAGAGCTGCCGGAGCCACACGGACACTGCAGTGCCCCCGGTGTCCCCACACGCGCTGTGGTGGGGTCACCACAGCAGCCAGCACTGCTTCAGCTGCAGGGAAATTCACCTTGGTGGCCAACCTGACCTTGGGCTTTCTGGTTTATATTCTCCCTGCAAAGCACCTGTGGTGCATCACTGCTCACTGGCCTGAATCATGGATAGGTTTGGGGTGGAAGGGATGTTGAAGTTCTGATTCCAACCCCCTGCCATGGGCAGGGACACCTTCCACTGTCCCAGGCTGCTCCAAGCCTCGTCCAACCTGGTCTTGGGCACTGCCAGGGATCCAGGGGCAGCCACAGCTTCTCTGGGCACCCTCACATTAGGGAATTCCTTCCCAATATCCAACCTAACCCTCCACTACTCCAGTTTAAATCATAGCAGTTAATGGCAACTCCTTCTCCGGAACAAAGCAAACAGAACTCTCTGCTCTCTGGCTCAGGGAGCCCCTTTGGAATTGGGATCTCTTGCTTTTCGTGATATTATCTGGCCCCAACAGCCCCAGCCAATCAAGTGATGTTTCCTTTCCTCTCCTGTTTCTGCAGGGATGAGACTGAAGTTTCTCTCCATCTCCCTCACAACTCACAACCCTTTTACCACATTTTGCTAAACGTTTTTGCTGCTTTTTCCCAATTTAAGCTGAGCACATTTCTCCCCTTCCAAAAAGCCTGCCGTCCATCCTTGCTTTTGCCTGATGCTTTTCTGGGCACTCCAAGCTGGCTATGAATTGGAAGTTCCCCTCCCATGCTGTTTTGGAAAGCACCACGAGTTTGTGATTAGCGAAGAGCTTGATGTAGGGCTGACACCCTTTGAGATCCGTGTCTGAGCAGCACCTGAGCCTGCAGACAATAAAACTGCTGCTCAGCTCTGCTGTCACCCTGTCCTCAGAGCTGTCACTTAGCACGTCCCTGGCAATGACTACACAGCATGTGCAGCCTCGAAATGGGAAAGCACAGCCCTGCAGAGCTGTCTGAAGCGAGCAAATGCGAAAATAACCGAGATTCAGAATGCCTGGGTAGCACAAATGTTCTGTTTACCCAGGCACCCATCAAATAAGTGCTGAATATGGCTCCTTTTAGGGAAACTTTTGCTTTAGCTTGCAAGTGTGTTTTAACAAGCCCTTTGAGCCTCTCCTTCTGCTGTAGATTCCCTTATTTCTAGAAAAGACAATTAGTCCTAGACTTGCTTGTGACTAAGCACCTACAGGCACGTCCAAATTTGCCCGAAAAACCACAGATATCTGCATATTTTCAAGCCTCACCAGCCTGGTAGAACATAACTTTTGGGAACACATCATATGGGAAGTAGGAAATGGAGCAAGCACAGCTGGATAAGCAGTATCAGTATTTCTCCGAGTCATTGGCTTATTTTACACATCTAATATCTGGAAAATAAGGGTTCATTCCAGTGCACTGGAGACATCCCTCAGGCCTCAGGTGAGGAGAAACTGGCAGCTGTGAACACCCTGGAGTTCTCCAGCATGTGAATGAGCTCAGAACTACTTTTTTTGAAGTTTTTCCTTGACCTCTTGTGCCAAACATTGCGATTTTAAGACTCCTGCGCTGTTGCATTAAGCCGAACTTAATGTCCACTGAGAAGGACAGCTTTATTTGTTCAGTGCCCACATCAAAGCTCATAATGGGCACAACTATTAAATGCTGATCTTTCCAAATCTCAGCCACCTGCTCTTATTGGTTCCCAGCTCAGAACACTCATTTCAGCCCAGATTTTATAATATCAGTTGAAAGGTTTAGGACCCGGCATAAAGAAAAGAAATGCAAGAGAGACCCAAGATGAATTAAACATGGAAAAGTTACGCGGCGCCTTGAAATTTTTATGAAAGTTTCCAAAGTGACCTTCGCAGGAAATTCAGGAGCAGCCCTGACAAATCTGAGCTAATTCTTGCCCCCATCCCCCAGGGATCCACGGGACCGAGGCCCTTCCATGGAAATATTTGTGTGTCACTCCCAGGGCTCTCTCGGGGTGGGTGTTTGCAGACTCTCCTCTTTCAAAACGCTTTCTGGTGAGCGAAAGAGAGCAATGCAAGGATTACATCACTTAAGAAATCAATGCCATCCCATTATTTCACTCCTTGCCATCCCATTATTTCACTTCTTGCCATCCCACTGTTAATTCATTTTCCCCAGGATAGGCTGAGGGTTCTTACAAATGTGGCAGTAAATGAGGATCAGATCAAGTGACCACAAAGAGAAGGAAAGAGGGGGGAAAAGACCAAAGATTTCATTCCTGCCTTTACTCCTGCTTGTTTATTTTTGGGACAGGATGTAAATTTCTGCATCTTTACCAGCCGTAAAAAGTGATTTACTGAACCAAGGAAAGGAAGAAGAGAAGATTCAACAATTAAAGAACTGGGGCTTGTTTAATTTATTTACTTTTCTAGCAGTTTCCACTTAGACCTTCAGCTCGTTACTCATCTGGAGTTTCAAAAAGTGCAGATTTAGCCCTACTGTAGAAAGTGAAACTTTGCAAATAAATCTTTTTCTTTAACTTTCTTTTTGGTTTTTTCATTTGGGTCTTTTTGTGAGTTGGTTTTTATTTTTGCTGATGTTTTTCTTGCTGTTGTTTTTAAGTCACTTAAGGTAATAAGAAGATAAATCAGCAATGAGAGGCTCAGTCACAATAAAAGAACTTCTACTTTAGGACTCCAGTAAGAGAAATTTTTAAAATTTTCCTTTGTTAACAAGAGTTTGGGATTTTTTTATTTTTTAATTGAAGCTCTCCACCTCTAAAGTGCACAAATAACTGACCAGGCATTAAACTCACCTTTAGGTGCTGCTATCAACACGTGCATTCCAAATTTAGTGGATTTGTTATTAAAGCTTAAAACAATTTAATTCAGAATTCATGGAGAAGAGGGTGATTTCTGGGGTTCATTTAATAAGTCACAGATATTTGGAGTTCTTCATGTGAAAGAATTACATCAAAATCCCTACGAAATCTATGGATTTCAGGCAAATTCATAAACTAAGCATCTGTTATTCTGAAGGATACAAATAATTTAAGCAGGTCCTACCAAATAAAGATAAAAGCACTATTTTGAAAGAAACCAACTGCTGGCACTTTCACATTTTATCTTGGCACGACAGAAAAAAAAAAAAATCTTTGAAAAGGTTTTCTGAGTGAACTTTGGGAGAAAGCTAAACTTGAGTTATTGATTTGGAAGCTGGCATGCTAATCTGTTATTATTTAAAAGGAGAAATAACTCTGCATGGGAGATAATCTGCTTGTCTTATATTCTACATCTCCTGCAAGAATTTTCTTGCTCGTGCACAGATAGTGTCTTATCTAGTCCTGACTGAAGTCAATAGCGAGCTGCTTGTTTGTTTTTCAAATAGCAGCTGCTTTGGGTATCTCCAGGGAGTGAAAAAGTGAAAGGATTACAGTTTTGACCTGTTAAAATTGATTTATAAGAGGGATTTTTTTTTTTTTCCTCCTCTTATGTCCAAGTGATGAATTGGTCTCTCAAGTTAAGGCTCCGTGAAAAACGGATTTGTCAATTGGAGACTGACCAAAAAAATTGGGAAATTACCAGCTTTGATTAAAACATGCAGCGATTTGTGTGGTTTGGCCTTTCCTTCACAGACATGGGGAAAAGAAAGATGCATTCCCAGAATGTTTTATGGTGGGAGACGAGAGAATGTAAGGATTGAAGGAGCAGCAGTGGACCTGGGGTGTGACACTCACCCTGACATGAGAGCTGGGCACCCTTTCTGCCTGGGAGGGACCCAAAAGACACCAGGAATCAGACACAGGAGGCAGCAAAAGCCCAAAAGTGATGGATGCCTCCCAAAAGTGATGGATGTCTCCCAAATATACATTAAAAGAAGTAAAACCCAGTTCTGGCCAGCAGCAGAACCTTCCCCCAACTCTCATCTCACTGCCAGATCATGCTTGTGCCTAATCACAATTCCAGGGAATTTTAAGTAACAAAAGACAGGAGAGCAGTAAGGAGGATTTTAGCAAGGTGGGAAAGGAACTGAGCTGCAGCCTGTCCTGCAGGAGCTGGGAATGCTTCAGACACCAAGGAAATCTGTCCTTGGGCTGGGATTTTCACTGCAGTGGGTGCTGCTACCTCAGGCTCTCACCTACACACAGTGCAGGGCAAAGGAAAATACCAAGGTGAGTGGCTGGAACAGAAAAAAAAACATCACTGAGGAGTCTAGGGAAGGAAACTGAATAAGGATTTTTATAATTTATCCGTTGTTTGGGATGGATGAAGGTGTTTTTTCCCAGCAGCACAGTGAAAGGTGACAGGACTGATGTCCCAAGGCCAGGAGCAAACACCTGAGCACTCATCTCCCGTGGGATTCTGGTCACCCGAGGGCAAAGACAGCAGCAAACAGCACAGACAGCCCCCAAAATAGAAGTAATAATAGAAATTTTTTTAAAAATCTGAGAATATCGGGTGTAAAACCTATGAAGTATTCAGCCCAAACCAACACAGTGACACAGGGGGGATCCTAGCACGGAAAATCAGGGTTAGCCCAGGGTTTGCAGAGCAGTCTCAGCACAAGGCACGGATGCCCCCAGCCGTGGAGCCCTGGTGCCACGCATCCCTGGCATTCCAGAGCCACGGGATATCCTTGTGGGATGTTCTGTGATTGTCTGGAGTGCCCAGGTGTGCACACAGGAGCTTTCAGGGCCGTTTTCCAGCAAAAGCAGGGCCCTCTGGCCTTGGGCTCTCACAAGGAGGAAGGTCCCACCCAAGTCCAACAGAAAGTGCTCACGGTGCCCTCGCCCAGCCAGAGGGGCAAACCAGGGTTTGGAGACCCCGAACCACGAGTCCTGCCCACCACAGGCAGCCCCTGGGGAATTCCCATTGCCATTCCCCATCCCAAACTCACCCTGCACGGCCTCTCCCTGCTCCAAAGGCAGCACTGCCTGCTCCGGGCTCATTAACACCCCCAAACCACTTTAATTCCCACTGGTCCAACTGCTGAGATCAGGAACACTGGGATTTCACTCGCTGTGTTTCCTTTCTCCTTCCCCTTGTGACAGATTTCATTTCAATAAATACGAATAATCTGAAAATTGGTTCTCTCATCTTTAACAACAACAACTACTTAGAGGCGCGTTGAGAGGATTAATTCCGAAGTACTCCGAAAATGTCAAGTGCTTATTAATTATAAGTTAATTGGAGTTAGAATTGCATTATGGTAAATAATAATAAATTAACATAGCTGATGGGCAAGTGGGAAGAAGCAGATTTTGAACAGCATTGTGCAGGCTCTGAACAAGGCTTTTGAAGAAATAAAGCCTGAGCGATGGCATTCAGTGAATTCACTTCTACAGAGAATTCTTACGGATGTGGAGAGTTGAAAATTATTTCTTCTCACCTGTCAGCTTTGATTCACTGTTGGTTTTTTCTGATCTCTGGCCTGGAGCGAAAGGCCTCCATGACTTTTAGGAGCAGTACAAGCTTTAGCATCAATTCCTCTCAGCTGAGAGCCTTTCAGGGAGCACCAGGGAGGACAAAGTTTACATGGAAAACACCTTTATCCTGCAGTGGGAATAACAGGAGCCTGAGCACTCGTGATGTGTGCAGTAATCCAGGTGAGTGGGTACAGCTGATGGGATTGGAGCAAGTGAAGTGAAACCTTTCCTCTGCAGCCGAATCTCCACCTTGGACTTCATCTGTGCCCAAAGCCCCAGGCATCAGAGCTCCACTACACACAACAAATGAGCCTGTGCTGCCAGACCCAGATCCAGGTGGGGTTCAGCAGCTGCCTGGAGCCACATTCAGCCAAGTGCCAAAGATCAGGTGGCGCAAAAACTCCTCCCCTCCTCAAGCCCCCACGTTCCCCTCCATCCCTCCCGGAACACAGCCAGAGGATTCTGTGCAGTGCCTGTGTGTGAGCACGTTCAGGCCACACCAGGACTGGAGCAAGGGAAATCAGCTCAGCCAGAGATGCAAGAAGCCTTGCTCAGGTTTAGAGCGTGGTATCATTTTCCTGCTTGGATCTGGAACCCCCCTGCTCTTGAGAAGCGCAAATAATGAGATGTGGAAGAGCTCCAGCACCTGCTGCCCCACCAACCCCAAATTTCAGCATCCCACCCTTTCCTCCTCTACAATTCCATGCAGATGTGAGAGGATTATGCATTTATCATTTGGTGTAATGCAGATTGAGTTTCTTTCCCTTTCCAAGCAAGCTCACAGGAAGTTATTTTGGACAATGGGCTACCACCATAATTCTGGAGGAAACCAACTTTTTAAATCCCTTTTGGCCTTTAAAATCATCCTTTAGCAAGAGAGGATTTTTATCTTCCATGATGCCAGAAGTTCATACCTTAAACTTGCCAGCAGCTAAGCCTCTTAACAAAAACAAGTGGAAAAAACTCTATAAATCAGAAAGGTTATTGGCATCAATATTCTAAATCGCATTTTGAAACCCTATGAACTAAGTAAATGTTCCAACTGACTGAGCCAAACAACACATTTACATTTAATATTATGAGAGGAAATACTGTGCTTATTTCAAAACTGTTGCTATTTATAAAGATATTCTGAACGAGTCCTGAAGCGACTGAAGAGTTCAGCTCATTTCAAGCACAATTAAATAGAACACATCGCTAATATTCCAGGATTTCCTCTCCCTTTTGTTTCATCCAGGCCTGCAACAGAAAAGAGCCTTTCATTCTGATTCCTTTGGTTGCTGCAATAATCCCCTTGTTTATGAAGCATTACAGCAGATTAATCCTAAGTGCCTTTGCAGGGCCACAGGAACAGCGCTGAAGTGAAAGGGAGCAAACTCCCACTGGAGCACTGTCCTCACCCCTCAGCTTCCAGTGCTGGACGTGGACTTTTCTCCAGGATTTGGATGATTTCTGCTGTGTGTGAATCATCACAGTTGCACAGCTACAGCTCCGTGGGCAAAGCTTTAAATTACAGCAGCTCCTGGGCTGGAGACGAGGAGAAGTCATATTTCTTATCTCCTTGATAAGGCTCTTGTGCTTTATCCTCTGAGCATCCTGGCCAAGATCAGTGCCAGCCTGGTGGAATTCATGATCTAATCACACAAGCACCATGACACACCAGCCCATTCCCTGAGGGACACACAAAAATCGCGTGGGGCTGGTGAGAAGTGTAAATACAGTGGTTTAACAAAGCTCGAGTGACACAGGGGATTCAAACTTTACTATTAATGCACAGTGCCCTCACCTCAGGCTGGGAAATTAAAGGCAAGTCATGAGCCAACCACCAGAAGCCATTTGAGCTGGATATTATAAAAGCTGTCTTCTAAACCAGACTCCTAGGGAAGGGAAAGGCTCCCCAGGGAATGGGCACATTCCCAAACCTGCCCAAGCTCCAGGAGTTTTGGGACAATGCTGCCAGGGATGCCCAGGCTGGAATTGTTGGGGTGTCTGTGCAAGGCCAGGAGCTGAACTGGATCATCCCTCTGGGTCCCTTCCAACTCAGGATATTCCATGATTCTATGAAAATAACGGCTAAATTAAAGAATATGGAATAACCTGGGAGCAAACTCGCTGACACTTCACATCAGACAGGCACAGCCTAATTTAGAAATTTCTGGGCTTTAGCTTTGCAGGGTAGGAGGAGGGAAAAAATCATTCTGCAACCAACTTCTCAGTTCATCTGTCTCTAGCCTTGAAAGAAATGCCATAACATGTCAGTCTCTTCACTGATTGGCACTTCATGAGCTGCACCAAACCCTCCATGTGCTAACTTCATTATGGGAGCTGCCTAATTAAAGGCCAAACAGCCTGAGGCAGCTGATGGCACACAGAGGGGTGCAGGTTACCCCGGGACAAGGTGGGTAAGGGCCTGGTGACATTAGGAATTTTCATGCTGAGAAAGAAAAAATCAGGCTATGATGTTTTTGAAATAATGTATTTATGAGGAATTTAGCCCAGCCTTCCCACTGAGCATATTTGTCCCAATTTTGTATTCAAAAGATTCCTAGAATCATGGAATCATTTGGGTTGGAAGGGACATTAAAGATCATTTTTTAACCCAGTGCCATGGGCAGGGACACCTCCCACTGTCCCAGGCTGCTCCAAGCCCTGTCCAGCCCAGCCTTGGACACTGCCAGGGATCCAGGGGCAGCCACAGCTTCTCTGGGAAACCTGTGCTGCTGCCCCACAATAAGAATCACTTTTTATCTGTTGTTATAAAAAACTGCAAAAAGCAAAGGCACAACTGTTTTTATAGCTTTGAGACTGAAGACACTGGAGGCCCAAGTCCTATTCCAGATACCTTTTTTTTCCTATTTTTAACTAAATTTCACTAGGCTTGGGAAAACACCCTCCAGCTTTACAGGCATTCCGAAAGAAAAACCCCAACAAAACCCAAACCGCCGGTATCAAACCAGTTCCCACAGCTTAAAAGCAGCAACGAAAAATCAACAGCAGGCAAAACAAATCCTCTGCTTGAAACAGCTCAGCAGTGCTCTTGGAGCACCACGGGAGGGTTGTCAGAGTGGGGAAGGGTCCCAGTGCACAAAGGGAAGGTGCTGGGGGCACTGGGGAGGGCAGGCAGGGCTGGGTCTCACGTGTCACACAAGGCTGGCTGGCTCTGAGGAAGGGGAACTCTCCCTGGTGCAGCCTGGCTCTGTTTAACATCCTTGCTAAGGGATGATGGAACAGCATGACAAGGACATGCAGTGACAAGACAAGGGGGAATGGCTCCAAACCGACAGCCTGAGATGGGGTTTGGGAAGGAATTGTTCCCTGGGAGGGTGGGCAGGCCCTGGCACAGGGTGCCCAGAGAAGCTGTGGCTGCCCTTGGATCCCTGGCAGTGCCCAAGGCCAGGGTGGACATTGGGGCTTGGAGCAGCCTGGGACAGTGGGAGGTGTCCCTGCCCATGGAATGGGTGATTTTTAAGCTCTCTTCCCACCCAAACCACTGTGGGATTCTCTGATTCAGAGGGCTGTGTCTCTCTCTGACCTGCAGCAGGAACACCAGGATCCCCAGAGCTTCATTTTAATCAATGTTTCTTTTCACTGATCTCTCAAGCAAAATTACAGCCTCGGTTTGTTCTTCCTGAGCTGACAACACTCTGAATCCTACAACTGGTGGAGTTACATCCACGCCTGTTCGAATAAAACCACTCGACTCATCAGTGCTTTTTGTTTGCCGTGACTAATCCCATTCATCCCTCCCATCTGCTGGAGGCTTTCTCTGCAGAGAAGAACGGGTCCATCCCCCTCCCTGACCAGGCTGGGGTTTGCTCCCAGCAGGGCAGCAGGAGCTGCCCACCACGAGGTGAGGGTGACAGTGGGCAGTGGCACTGCTGGGAACACCAAGCTGTGACAAACCCCACCAAGTATCAGCCTCACGAGCAAGACTTCAGGTGGTGGAATTCGGTTATCAAACAGAAATAGGCTTCCAAGATATATTTGCAGGAAGATAAATGATATCCCATGAGGGACAACTCCCTGTACAAGCTGATCACTCAGCCAAAAACCTTTTTAAAGGCAACTCAATTCTCCACTTTAACCCCTCCCCGTTGTCTCAGAACACCCAGAACGGCGCCATCCTACAAGGCCTCTTCCCCTTTGCCACTTCTGAGGAAAATAATTTGTCAATATTATCCGCTCCCACAACCACAACCCCAAATATTCTCTGCATTTCTGTGCACGTTCACGTCCTCAAGCAGCCTTATGATCACCTCGTGAAGCACCACGAGCCTGGTTTGTAGCTCCTGCTGAAGCCAATGGCCACTCTTACACAAATGCTAATGGCCTTCCTTGGAATATCACAGCAGCTGCACGGGATTTAAAAAAATAATTACTCCTACTGGGGCTGCTGGAACCATTTAGATAGAGGGGATACTGCTGAGGGGGCTTTTTTGGGGTTTGTTGCAAGTGCTTTTTATGGGAAGAGAGAAGAGAAGGTTCCTTGAGGTCACTGCATTCCAGCTGCCATTTCCAACACCTCCAATCCTCACAGCTCAGCTGAATGCTACCTGGGACAAGCAGCTTAAGGAAAAAAAAGGGGTTTTTTTCCTTTTTTCAGTGAATTAAATGTATTTCTCTGCGATATTCCCGAGTTAAAAATAGCTTCACTACTCCAGCCCGAGCTGCTGGATGCTGCCACGGCTCAGAGCTCTGTGTGGAGCCTCTTCCCTTCTGCTCCCTGCACCTCCCACCCCTCCTGCCCTGCTGCTCTCCCCAGCTGCTGCTCCAGCAGGAGCAAGGAAGAGGAGGAGTGGGGAGCAAAGGCCATGGCAGAACTCCTCCCGCCCCCCCAGCTCCACATCTTTATTTTAGATGAAGGGGAAAAAGCATTGGAAACCCTAAAATAAGGAATTTCCACATCCATGGTCTCTAATGAGATGCAAAGTTTCTCTAACAGGGGTTTGGAAAGGGTTCAAAGATGGCACTTGAGGACATGGTTTAGTTCTGGACGTGGCTGATGTCAGACTTGATCTTAAAGGTCTTTTCCAACCTTAACCATTTATGATGGCCTGATCTTTAACACTGCTTTTTCCCTCATCTCTTCAGTAAATCAACAGGTAACAGAGAAAAGTAACAGTTTTGTGACCATTTTTTGAGAGTTCTTCAGCTGCACTTTTGGAGTTCTGGATTTGGTTGTTTTTAGTTTTCAGGCCTTTTTCTGTAGCTACAGGATTTGGTGAGTCAGAGTGGATTTACCAAATCAAACTGGACCAGTCTTAAAATCAGGGGTTTTGGAGTCTCAAAACTTTCTGTGTTGAGAAAATTCTTTTTTCCACTCTGGAAATCTGCTAAAAACTTCCCAGCAAGACTTTCCACCACTGCTTCAACTTTTTTATTGTGATCAAGTCACCGCGGACCTCCAAGGCGTTTGGTAAAAGTGATTTCTTTCAACTTGGTAATTCCAAATGTTTCACAAGCAACGGCTAAGGAAGTCGGGAGTTAAAAATCTGAGGAAATAAATTTAAATTTAGGAGAAAACTCTGATTCATTTGGCTAAAATGACTGGAAAGTGGGATCAGAAGGAAGACATTGTTCGGTTTTGGACAGGAATTTTGGGCACCTGAGAGTTGGAATAAAAAGGTCATCCCCAAAAAAAAGGCAGAACACAATCTTTAACAAATCAACAGCAAATCTGAGCGAAGATCAACCTGAAATGCTGCAGCAAAGAGAATTCTCTCCCTTTTAATCTTTTTTACCATTTTTTTAAAACTTGCTTTGGCCCTATTAAATTACACTAAATAAAAATCCACCTCGGAGAATTCTATCAACGAGCAGGCAAAGGCACAGATTTTACTGGAATTCAAATGGAAAAAGTCTGAACTGCATAAGCAATAAAATAGTTTGGGTTTATTTAACCCCCCAGGATAGGGCTGTTAATGCCAGATCACTGCAGAATTTACTCTGTGCTCATCACTTCAGCTTTGGAACGGTGAGCTGAGGTCAAAACCCGAAACAGCTCCTGGATGATATTCAAAATCCTATTTGGTATCAATTGAAGTGCATTATACACCAAGAAACACAGGAAAAGAAATGTAAGGAAATGCAGATATTCC
Source organism: Oreocharis arfaki (assembly GCA_013398015.1). Lineage (NCBI taxonomy): Eukaryota > Metazoa > Chordata > Aves > Passeriformes > Paramythiidae > Oreocharis > Oreocharis arfaki. The sequence goes on from VZRR01011446.1 coordinate 168,363, forward strand.
CTCTCTGGTACTCATCCAAAATATTTCTTCTACATGCTCAAAATTCACCACCCTGTGGTTTTGTTCTGACTATATAACAAGAATGTGGATTATAGCTCATGTGAAAAGATTCAATCTAATCTTTGTCCTTCCTTCACAATCTGCACAGCCAAACCGAAGGGCAGAAGCCCAGCTGGTTTTTAAGCACTATTTTAACACTGAACTCAGGGTATAAATCATAATTTACAGCTTTGCAGGAGGTGCAGTTGCTCTGTTTGTAAGGGGAGCAGCAGCAGGGATACAGGTGCTGATTCGCCCCTCATCTTTTCAGTGAAAAAAATAAATAAAAACTTAATTTAATAATCCTAACAAAGGCCAACATTTGCATCTGACACCAGTTCCACCACATTTGTGTTTGAAAGCGTAAATCTGAGGAAAAGCCGAGTCCTGTTGTTCATGGACACGAGTGGCACAACCGCAACGGAGGGTCCTGAATAAACCACCCGTCTTTAAAGCCAAATATTTTAACAACTACAACAAGATTCCCTCCTCTAAGGAGAAACGACAGCACACGGAAAATGAAGAAATTCTGGTCTGATTTGGTTTTCTCCCTGCCAGAAGCGGAGCACAAGCACCAGCCCAAGGTGTCACCTGCCACGAGTCACAATTACTGCAACAAAAGGATCAGGAGAAGCTCTCCTTGTTTTTGTCACCAGCGTGACACAGGTGGAGACAGGAGGTGACACTGAGGGACAAATGATGTGCTTTGAACTTCCAAAAAACCTCCCATTCCCTCCTTGTAAGTGATGATTTTCTGCTTGTGTTGTCACAACCACCTCCAAGTCAAGTCTATTGAGCTCCACCTGTACAAAAACATGATGCTGCACTGAATTTCTGTCAACAAAAACAAGCATTTCAAAAGCATCTGACTGTTAAAAAATAATCATCCTCAGAGCATCGAGAGCAAGCCAAAGAACCAGAACAAATAATTCCTACCACATGCTATGATTAACTTGCAATGAGCCTGGAAAAGCCAAAAAAAAAAATATAAAATCTAAACAAACAAACAAACAAAAAAACCCCACCACAAACAAAAAAATCACCATACAGACATTGAGAATATCTCAGAATGTTTAGAAATTAAATAAGGAGGTTTGGAATTCTTCGTCCTTCATCATGTCTCCCACAAAGTCAATGGAAATTTTCCAGTGCTGACCCAGCCAAGTGTTTTATATGACAATGAATAAAAATCCGTCCTCGTACTGGGACTCGTGTCTCACACAAGATTTTCAGCTTGTCCTTGTTACTGGTGAAACTTCCTCTGCTGCCTGCTCTGGGGATTTCAACAACGAGCGTTTTAATAACTCATTAAAGTCAATTTTAATAAAGCATCCTAACATTGAAACAAAGCCCAAAAATCCCTTCTAAACACTGATATTAAAAAAACAAAAAACCAAACAAACTCAAGGTGTTGCTAATTTGGTTAGAAATGCAGAACTTTTGCAGCTCTGTCAGAAGTTATGAGAATGTTCACATTATTAATGGCCACACTTAGATATGGCACTGGGGATGTGATTTAGTGCTGCACTTGGCAGGGTTAGGTTATGGTGATACTCGATCTTAAGGATTTTTTCCAACCTAAATGATCCCACGAACCTCTGATAATTATGTTAATGCATCTTGGCAGTCATCAGCGCGAAGAAAAGGCATCAGAAGTACCTCAGGCTGGGATAATTTGGAATAAAAATACACCTCTTGCACTCCCCCTAAACATTTAACAGCATCTTCACAGCCCAAAGATTTGGTCTGAAAACAAAGATTCCCTTTCTTCCAGTTTGATACATCTTGTTTCCACTCTAAGAGGATGAAAAGCAGCACATCCACAGGATATTTTCCTCCCTGAACACAATCAAAGGTTTGCTAGTAGTAGGAGCAGAGAAAGATTTCTGCATCGCTTTACCACCAAAGTGAAGTGAAAATATCAACACCCACTTGAAGGATTTTTCCTGGGCTTCAGAGTTCCCCTCCAAGCTCCTCGTTTATTTGGGTTTCTTTAATTCAGTGCTTCAGAAAACACCCTAAAATCGTAGGTTTTTATTAATCACAGGGATCTGCCCAGTGCTGAGGCGTTTTGTTTTCTAAATTTTAAAATGCAGAAAAACGACATTTACAGCTGCAAAATGCGAGAGAGTCCCGTGAAATTCCTGTCTCCTGGAGGACACCATCCTGAGAGGCTCAGCAATGAAACAAACCCCTCCTTCCCTACACAGCCTGAACAGGGAAAAATGCAGAATTCCACACGTGTGGTTCCACCCACGGCAGCAGAAAAGCAAATTCAGGTCAAGCAGAGCAGGTGTTGAGGACAGGAGAGAGGATTTCCTTCTCCATCCCTCACAATTCCTTTCTTTCTCGTGCCAGAGGAGTAAAAACTCCCCAGCTTTCAGCACGAGGGCACTGGGGAAAGTTTTACCAATTGCCAGTTGTCACCGTGACATTGACTTTTAAATCAATCCCTACATCCAGTTAATTTGCTGCTTCAGATCTTGCAAATGAAACTTGGGAAAGAAAAGAGCAAACGGAAGGCAAATGATTCGTGGTTTTGTTGTTATAAACATCCAAACAGTCAGAGAACCCAACAAAGTCAGGGAGTTCCAGTGCAGGAACTTTAAAGCAGAGTAAATCCCCGTACACAGAGATTACAACAGCTTTGATGTGCCTCAAATAATCTGTATTTTTCCTCAGAAGTTTAAAAGAATGGGCTTTGGAGAATAGGCATCCTTTGACAAACAGCAATCTCCCCCAAAAGTTTGATTGCGGATGTATCTGTAATGCAAATTATGCTAATAATTTAATAGCTAAAACATTGCTATCATTGCCAGTGCCAGATAAGTGAAAATAATATTTATAATCGAAGCTCACACAGAGACAGAACTTATAAATATTCCAGTTAATTGGTCCAAGTCATCCTCTGTGACCATTAACCTCTGATTTTCAAATCAGTTCCAGTTGGGTAGGGCCTGACAATGATGTGAGGAAAATGCTAATGGAAATATCCAAAAATAAACCAGAGATTTACAAATCTGCTAACGCACGGCCTCCCGTGATTGACTGAGACTTTCCACCCAGCTGGCACTCGGGATGGATGTTGGACTGCCCAGTGAGGGAAAATTTGTGGGAATAAAACATTCCCACCTGCCTGCTTTGATGTGTTCTTGTCATTTATCACGTCAGGAACTGCTGGGAGCTCCCAGAGCCCCATTCAAGCCCACGAGGTGCTGCCAGACACCACGGGGGAATTTGCATTAAAGTATCACCTTTTCCCCTTTTTTCTGGTCCCAAAACAGGGTTGAATCCACTCCTTGGAGACCATCCCCAANGTTTGCATTAAAGTATCACCTTTTTCCCTTTTTTCTGGTTCTCCCACTCCTTGGAGACCATCCCCAAGGGAAAAATGGGGTTTGCAGCCCCCCCTTTCCTGGATGAAGCCTGCAGTGGGAATAAAAGCACATTTTTCTATGACAAAGTGACCTCCCCAGGAGTTCCAGCGAGCACAGACAGTTCCCAGTGACCATCAGACTGCTGAACTGGGGAGAGAGGAAAGCCAGGGATGCACCTTGGAAAACAAAAGGAAGTCTGAAAATGCAGAAACAGCAGTCAGCTGCTCTATCATAGCAAATTACTTCAAACAAACAGAAGATACTCGCAGCAGACACATTAAAACGCTACAGTGAGAGGGGGAGGAGGAAGTGACAAGATTAATCCATTTATTTCCAGCTGCTTTAAGGCAGAGCCATTAATCCATTTTTCATGACACGGCGTCAAACTTAATAACTGCATTTTAAACAAACCAACTTCCTGTAAAGTGGCACTAATAAAGCATTAGGTTAACAAAACGTGATCCAACGTGGGGAGTATTTTCTTTTTACTTTTTTCCTTGTGTATGTGTCACAAGTTTGAATAACTAGTCCAGTAATTCCCAAATATCCCGTGCTAGCGGATGGAATTCCATGGAGTTTCTTTACAAGGCATTGTTTTTGCTGGGTTGAGCCCTGTTTGTGTATTTTCTCTGTTAATCTAAGAGTTCAAGCTCTCACCTTGGAATACCTGGAGTCAATTTCTCCCCTGGAAAATCTCACATCTACATTATTTTTCTCATTGAGGGAAATTGCCTTAATTTTCCAGCCCAGGAATGCACTGGCAGACCCTCTCCTTCAGTTCTGGGAGCCACGGCACTGGACAGAGAGGAATTCAAAATGCAGCACGTGTCAGAAAAGCAATGCCAGAGGGACAAAAATCCACGTATTTAAGGGTCACTTTTAATTTAACCTTAATTCATAGAGTCATGGAATGGCCTGGGGTGGAAGGGATCTCAAAGATCATTTAATTTCAACCTCCCTGCCATGGGCGGGGACACCTCCCACTGTCCCAGGCTGCTCCCAGCCCCGTCCAGCCTGACCTTGGGCACTGCCAGGGATCCAGGGGCAGCCACAGCTTCTCTGGGAATTCCATCCCAGCCCCTCCCCACCCTCACAGGGAAGATTTATTTTCTCTAATAACCCTAATTATACTCTCCCTATAATACTTGTGCCTTATTAAGTTAAATCTTCAAGGCCAAGTTCCTAAGAGACCCTACCCAGCGACATCAGAGCCAGTGGGAGTTTCAGGCCGTGTAAATACGTGCACGCCTGTCTTTTATCCACGTTATTAAGGAGTTAAATTTCTCCTGATCTGCCTGGGAGCTGAAGCAGACGATTCCCCCAGCAATGCTGTCAGCACAGCGGGGACAAGCACATCCTTTTGCCTTCACCAGGCCCAAGAAGCTGAGCTTATTCTCCCAGCGAAGAAGCGCAGGCCGCGAGCTCCGTGCTCCAAACCGGCCCCACAGAAACGCCCAATCTCCTCACACGAGTTCCCGCTCTCCGAACGAAGCTGCAACATCAATTTTCCAATTTTACGGTCTGCTGCCTCCCAAAAATTGTATTTTGTGGGACCTCAGCGAGCCGATTCACGTACGCACACACAGAGCTCTCCTCGTTCCAGTAATGCATTGATCCGAACTCCAAACACTTGGACAGTTTGGATTGTTTGACTCCTCAGGCCCCTTTTCACTTCCTGAACTCTACCAGGGTTTAACCCCCTGGCTCCTGATGCCTCCCCGAGCAGCTTAATTTGCTGTTTTTCCACATTGCATAATCCTTCTGTCACTAATAAATCCCGCTGAGTATTTGCAATATTCAACCCTGCGCCTCCTTCACGCTCCGTTATCGACCCCCGTGTTTTACACCAGGAATTACACCCGATAAATCAGGTCGGTTTCAAGCTTTTTATGGGAAGTAAAGATGTGGCCTTGGAAAAAAAAAAAAAGAGCAATCTTCTTTCTTATCACTCTGTTTGAATCTGTGAGGTCCCCACTCCTGATGAGTAAATCCCAGTCAGTGTTATACTCTGCATTTACCATTTGTATTTAATACCAGCACGTCTTTAATTCTACAGGAACATTCCCACTTTAACCAGCTGCTGATGCATTTCTGTTTTCCACCTGTCAATTGAATGTTTTATTAGGACTGATTTTTCCCTATCAGCAGCTTGGATTGGGCGGTTTTTTGGTAGAGCCAGCATATTCCACCCGGCTGCAAAAGCTGAAGAACAAATTCCACCTGGCTGTTTGGTTTGGCTTTTAAAGCAGCAGCATTTTCCTCTCTTCTCTGGCTTGTTCTCAGCTCAACATCTCCTCATCTCTCCTCTCATGACAAATTCCCAGGCCTGAACAAATCCCTGAGATTTCAGCGGTGGGATTACACTGAGGTTCTACAGCTCCTGAGCCAACACTTCTCAAACATCCCCTGCACTGGCAGAACAAATCCTGGACTCCTTCTGCAGCCTCCTCCTCCTCCAAGGAATAGATCAGAAAAACGAGGAACACGAACAAGAACAAGGTGCCTTTGGTGTAAATGAAATCAAAACCTGCTGTGGTGCCAATTCCTTCCTCAGCTTTCCCCAACCCATCCTCCTCCATCAGCAGACAAAACCAAACACTCCATCCAATGGCCCATTCCCGGCTCATTTTCCTCAAAATCCATTTCCTTTGTCAGGAGTTAAGAATGGGGCCCAGCACGGTGAAATTCTTTTGCAGAAGGACAGGACCACCTCCACAGGGAAACTTCTTAGAAGAAGCAAACTCCAGAGTGTCTGTAAAGCGCTGATTTCCCACCAGAGACCCGCACCACCCAGAAATCCAAATTATTTTGATAGAACAAAGATGAGATAAGCTGAACACTGCAAATTACGCTGCATATCCACAGTAAAGGAGCACGTGGCCTAAACCCATGGCAACTACAGCCCATAAATACCAATAAATAGCATTTGGGGTTTTCCCTCCTCTCTCCTTGGCTCCCCCACTTCAGCATAATTCCAAAGGACTTATTTTTACCCGAGTCCCCAGAGCTCCAGGTGTCTCTCTTGAACATTTCACAGTAGTAAAATTAAAGTAGGCAATGAAATTACTGCTCATTCCCTTCCCTTGTTCCCACCTCCCAGTTCCCTGACATTTGCAATCCAGTCTCTTGTCCACTTCTCCCTCCTTTTCTCTCAGTCCAGTGCTGTTTCAGAAGCAATAAGCTTCCTTCCCAAACTCCAGCCGTTATTCTACTTCTACCAGACAATTACTTCTAGAACGACTTCATTTCTTCCATCGTGATCCACTCCCACTCAAAAAACCCCCATCTTTTATCCTAAACTAATCATTTATCCAGCCAAGAAGTTCCACTCCTTCCCCTAATCATCAGCCACGTGGTAATTCCACAATCCTGGCATAATTTTGTAGCATTCAGGTAGAGCAGGAAGAGGACTCAGCACCTGGCATTTTTGGGGGGTTATTGTAAAAAGGTTTGGCTGCACTAGAAATGCCCAGTTCTGAGCACTTTACTGCATGTTTAGGGATTCACAGCTTTGTAGAGAATCCTCCTCCTCAGCCTCTTCGTGCTGGAGCCTTCCCAGCCCAGACCTCAAGATGGAAAGTTCATTGTTCTTTGGAACATCCTTAACGTGCTCCTCTCTCACCTGCTGACTGCAGACCCCTCATCTTTCCTTAAACCCACAGCCTCTGCCAAAATATTATAAAATGTCACCAACATTTCCATAATTTTGTGCCATTTTTATTTTGGATCCCCTTTCCCATCACAAACTCATTTCTGTTTCAACTTCTGCTGTTCATTCACCTTCGGAAATACAGATTTAGTGGTGCCTTTTGATGCTTGTCTTTAAAGAGACAGAAAATGAGGTTTTTGAGCAATGTCCACCCTCTCTGAAGAAACACCACTGTATTTTTAAAGGTCTGACTCTTCCCTCTGCCAGTTTGTTTATGGACATAAGACATAATCTCTTTTAAGCTCTCTCTTCGCTTGTATTCTGTAGCTTTGTGTTTCCTGCCATCTGGCCTCCCAGTTCTTCTCCCTTCCTGCCAGATTTCGACTCCCCTTCTGTACCTGGACGATGGGTTTGAATTAAAACTGCCATAAAACCTCTCAGCTGCACAAAAACCAACAGGAGCGAGGAGGGGAGAAAAGGCCTGGAAGGATTTTTGACTGGCTCTGTTTGTCAGTTGGATTTTTTTCTAAATTATCACCTGCACTTTGCTGCAAGCTGACTTTGATCCTAAAGCTCCTTAGGGTCCTACAAAATATTCCCTCACACGCCTCTAACAAAACCCTTTGTGCTGTGGGTTGGGGTTTCCCTTTGTTTGGGGGAATTTTGCTCCTCAGATTCCTGTAAAATATTCCCTCACACGCCTCTAACAAAACCCTTTGTGCTGTGGGTTGGGGTTTCACTTTGTTTGGGGGAATTTTGGTTTTAAGAGCAGCACTCTCCCATCCTTTAGCATCTTATCATTAAACCAGAGTGACCAATTCCACCATTCCCGATTTGCCATCCAATACCCACCCCATCCCTCTGAAGGATGGGCAGCAGCAGGCCTGGAACAGAATTAATTCACTTTAAAAAGTGATTTGTCTTGAAAGAACCCCTCAGCTGACAGCAAAGAAGCTTCTGCTTCACAATGCTGAGTCAGCCACCAACACATTTTAATTTTTTTGCTAATTTTAGGATTTTTTTTTTTTTACAAAAACAAACTTAAAACAAGATGATGAGCTGGCCTCAGTGTCTCGGGCTAATTGAAGCTTTATGGCTCAAATCCTAAATTGAAGTTTCTTCTTCATTCCAGCATTTTGCTTTTCTTAACATCCTCTTGCTGAACGGGAGAATGGCAATACCAGGGAATTACTAAAACATCTACAGCTCCTCGTGAAAACCCACGACAAAACTCCAGTTCAAACAGAGTGGGAGGAGAGCTGCACTTCAGAGCTCTATTCTTACACTATTTCCTCTGTCAAACAACAAAGTGCTCCTCCTCCTCAAACAGTCTCGGCTTTCTTATCTCCCCAAATAAACAACAACAACAACAGAGAGAAAGGAAAATGAAGCAACCAGCCTGGAGCTCAGAAATAGCACTGACCCATTTCATCAGCTCTATTAGAGTTTTATTACCATTTCTTTCTGCTATTTTTTGTTTAAAAACCTATTTTTGTTCATGTCTCCGCCTCTTTCATCATGAGATCCTTGCTGACCTGCAGACAGAAGCCCCCACAAAGAGATTTTTGTGTTCAAGATTTGGCTGAAACAACCCAAACCTTCCCCTAAATTTCTGCTTCTCCAGCAGTTCCTCCTGACTAAAACTTCTCCATTCAAGCCCTTCAGATCATTTCCCACAGAAATTTCAACCCCCTGTTTTAACAGAACCGGTGCATTAATCTCAACAATCATTACAATCCCTCCTTGGAATGTTCCTTCTATAAACGTGACTTGAAAAATACATTATTATCTAAATGCAGAAATCATCATTAAGACAACTGAAATTCGTGCTCTTTGTTTGATATCTCATCATGGAAATGCTTTCTCTCCAGGCACGAGCTGTCAGCTTTCTGAATATTACACCAGCAGCAGGCAAGGCTCAGCAAAAACCTTCTCCATGCATTTTTTGGGAAGGATGGAAAATCGTGCCCTGCTGTGTCCACTGCTGAGCAGGCAAAGTTCCTTGTGAGGTGGCTGAAGCTGCTTTGGCTCTCTCTATTCACTTTCCAACCTCCCTGTAAAGCATTCAGAGAACGAGTTGGATCTCCTGCCAGTTTTCCAACCCTATGAGAAAATAATTATTGTCCAAGAAAATCAAACTTTCCACGGTGAAACCTTGGAAAGTTGCAAAGCTGATTCATCGGGAGCTGCAACTTCTGCCTGTGAGGTGACTCCTCCTTAGAATTAGCAATGTGACCTCCAACAGCATCAACAGTGCTGGAAAGGACATTAGAAATTATTAATTAAACAAAATCATTTCTGGCAATGTGGATGCACCATCTCTCTGACTGGTAATTACACTATTTCAAATGTAAATAATTTGCAGAGTATATTTTCTAAGGGGAATGTTCACTGGAATGATGGAAGAGGGAAGTTTTAAGAGAGTCTTTTTGTAAAAAAAAACAAACAAAAAAAGTCTTTTTGTCTTTGTTTTTTTGGTAAGATATCCCCAGACACTTCTCTCATCTCTTTCCCTGCAGAACACCACACCTTAGTGCTTTGAATTGTTACCTTCCCCTTCCAAAAGCAGAGCCCCTTCTACTTTTCCTGAAGATATCCTCATCCTTTTGAAGAAAGGTGGAAGAATCTTCAAGACATGAAAGATGGTTTGGCAGCTACATAACTACCCCAGCTGCACAGCCTTCGCTCTGCCCCTCCCACTCACTCGCTGTGCTCCCCAGGAAATTCATCCCCCAGGAAAATCCAAAGCAAGAACTGAAGCATCAGCATTGAAAACAGGCAGGAGTATTTCAGTATCCAGATCGTAGGAGCAGATTGTTCCCCAGTGTGAACAATAAAGTCACGGAACCCGTGAGGATCAATCAGCAGGAGAGCGATGTTCCTTTGAAAGAGGCCTAAAACCGGCCTGAGCCACGGAGCCCTGAGATTTCCCAAAGCTTCAGCACATGAGCCCTTCTTGTCCCGCTCCAACAGAATCAAACTCGAAGCTTTCAAGCTGGGATTTCACTGCTGCCTGCTGATTCCACAGGGAAAAGGGCCTCTCATCCATCCGGCCACAGGCAGGAATCACAGAATCCCAGCGTGGGGTGGGTTGGGAGGAGCATTAAAGTTCATCCCATCCCACCCCTGCTATGGGCAGGGACATCTTCCACTGTCCCAGGTGGCTCCAAGCCCCGTCCAGCCTGGCCTTGGGCACTGCCAGGGATGGGGAGCCCACAACCCTTTCCAGTGCAATGGACGACCAGGAAGCACAGACCTCATCTGGGTGGGTTTTTGTTTCGTTTTTTCAACACCTTCATGATGACAGAGGGAAAAAAGGAAAAAAAAAACTATTGCATGTACATTTTGTCTAGCACATCTGACACTTTTGAACTGGATATGGGAGACACAGTCCCAGCACTGCTGCATCTTCTTGTAAGGAACATTCTTACAAGAATTCTCTCCTGGAATGAGTTGTCAAACACTGCGGCTTCCACATCCCCACCCTCTCCTAAGAGTCAATGTCACTGTGGCTTTCAAAATCCTCTGCTAAGACCTGGATTTCTCTGCTTGCTCCTGTTGCTGAGGAAAAGATTTAGCCAGTAATAGAGGATAAGTGATTCAGGATTCAGGAGGGGTAAGGAGAGAGCTCCGTGGAGCAGCATAACCCCAGAAATACCTCAGAGACATTTCTCAGGTGAGGATCCAGCCCTTGGCCTGGCTGGGGAGTGGGATCACAGGGACACTGCCTCCAAGTCTCTCAGAGAATTGAAGAATGATTTGGGATGGAAGGGAACTTAAAAATCCCCCAGTGCCCCCCCTGCCATGGGCAGGGACACCTCCCACTGTCCCAGGCTGCTCTAAGCCCCATCCAGCCTGGCCTTGGACACTGCCAGGGATCCAGGGGCAGCCACAGCTTCTCTGGGAATTCCATCCCAGTCCCGCCCCACGCTCCCCGGGAGCAATTCCTTCCCAATATCCCATCCATCCCTGCCCTCTGGCAGTGGGAAGCCATTCCCTGTGTCCTGTCACTCCAAGCCTTGTCCCAAGTCCCTCTCCAGCTCTCCCGGAGCCCCTTTAGGCAACCAAAGCTGAAAACTGACCACACAGCAAAAGCCTTCTCAAAATCCTTCCACCATCACGGATTTGTGCCATTATAAACCCAAGGATTTTTCTGTGCTTGGCATTTTAAAATCCATACTCCACAAGGGCCACAAATAAGGGAGAAAAACCCTCATTTTGACATCTACCACTCAAGTGTGAAAGTAACCTTTAGCTTTAATAGTTTATTCAGGACCTATCCTGGTGTTTTTAATTAGCTAATGCCTCACTAAGATCTGCAGTCCCCAAAAGAACATAATAGTCCCATCAAACGGCTCCGTTTTAATTTCTCCGGTTTTAATGTAGCACACCAGCTCCCAGCCCACATCCCAACCGTAATTAGCATGGCTAATTACTGAAGCTGGATGAAGCATAGTTGCAGTTGCTATAATAAGTATATTTACTGTATCTCGAAGTGCATTACTGATATTACAGAATTTATGATGAAGGCACAGTCAGGAAAACGCTGATGCCATCGGATACTCATGGGAATGGCAGGGAGGGGGGGAAGAAAAAAAGTGATTTTTATGGAAATAGCAGAACTTGCCAATGAATTACGGGATTTCCATGATCCCAAGTGCTTATGAAATTTTTGTTACATAAAAATCTGTTCACTGGGGTGGGGGAGAAGAAAAGGGGAGGAGGGAGAACACAAAAAACCTCCTCAAACAACCATAAATCACTACTTTAAAACAACTGTTCTAAAAGGGGAAGAAAATGTACTTCGCAAGCTTTAAACCACATCCCAGTATTATTTCTTTACAGAGAGCCTATAAAGTTCAAAACCTATTAAAAATGGGTTTCACATCCTTGAGACTCTACAATAAATTCCAAAGATGTGAAACCCCTTTTTAATAGGCTTTGGATATTAACAGTAACATTTCCCTGTAGGAAGATTAGAGCTGAATTTACAGATCTCCAGCGATTCCAGAGCGAGTCAAGCAGGCAAAACTCTCCTCACCCTGATCTGCACAAGGGATAAAGACACTGAACTCTCTAAATTTGTCTTTCAGGGATAAGTATTCCTGTCAAAGACCACCTCCATAAACAGAGGGATATTCACTCTTTGCAGCCGGGTCATGCTCTCCTGGGAGAAGACAATGTATCCATTTAGGTTAATTGAAGAGAAACACCCCAAAATTAAGAGTTTGGCAGGTGGTGCTACAATATCTCAGACATTTTCCCATGGTGTTCACAAAGCACAGTGAGTAAAAAACTTGGTTTTATTTATAACATTGAGCAATTTTAACACATAACCTTGGCAAAGAGCACGAGCTCACCCATCAGTGATTAGTGGAAACAAAATCTAGGGTTTATTGGAGAATCCTTTGGGTTTACTGGAGAATCCTTGGGTTATATGCACAGAAAATACAGCAGGAATGAGCCTGGAAGCTGTGGCATTTAGGGTTAAGAAGTTAAGCTTCATTAACATTAATTTTTTCAAGGTGCCAGGAGTGCAAGATTTACTCATTTGCTCATGTGGAGCACCAAGGAATAATTCCAAGTGATAGGTCATTATCAAACTCATTATCAAAGTTGAAATGAAAATAGCTGTAGAAATGTTAAAAACTAAATAAAATTTGTGATACTGTTAAAGGAAAATATTCATCAAATGCAAATATATTAAAGTTCAGTGTAAAGGAAATAGAACGACTGAAGAACTGAAGCACCAAATGCAGAAATTCTTGCAATTAATATCTCAAAACTATTACAAATGTCTAATCCATCCCAAAGTCTGTTAGGACCTTTGCTCCAAGCCCAGTTGTTATTTTGCCATGAATTTTTAACGAGGAATTCCATCCCTCTGCTCCATCTGCTTGGGGGATTCCTGTGGATCCACAGGAATTTCACCCCTGAATTCTCAGGGCATCAAATGTTCCCAGGTAACCTCGTGTAACTACACCAGCTTTACTCCTAGAGTAAAGTGTGAGCTGTCCCTGACAGCTGGCTTGTCCTGGCACAGCTGCTGAACCTGAAAATTCCACAGATATCTGGGATCCTACAACGTTATCCCATTTATTCCCTGGGAATACCCAGATCTGTTGTTGCCAACGAGTGCTAAGGCTTACAACAACCCAAATTAACACATCCTCGTTTCTTGTGTTATTTACCCACAAATGCAGCAAAATGCAGCACTGGGGAGGGTAGGAATGAAATAACCCTGGTGACTGCCATGGATATCCAGCCTGGAGCATGTGTTTTCCATCATTCCTGAACGCTCTGTGTGGCAGACTGAAGGTGTTCCTGCAAGGGCACTGCTGGTTCAGGAGAATAAATCCCTGTCCAGGAGCTGGGGAATCAAACACCACCTTCACGTCAGATTAGCAAAGAGGGGTTCTCTCATCCCTGGCAGTGTCCAAGACCAGGTTGGACAGGGCTTGGAACGACCTGGGATGGTGGAAAGTGTCCCTGTATTTTCTTTTTTAGGTTATGATTACTTTTACCTTCCTGGCACAGCACAGGCTGGGACATTTTTATTTCATTATGTCTTGGACGCTTCCTTTCAGTCCCACGAGCTCTGTGAAAGGTGCAGAGCACAGTTAACATTTTGTTCTGGCATTTCTTTCTTATGTTCTCCACATCCAGCAGGAGGCTGTCATTGGAATTCTCAGCCACACAGAGAGCAGGGTGTGATCCCTGACCCTCACTGATCTTCCTGCCCCAGCTCAGCTCCTGTGCATCCTGTGCTCAGGAAATTCCCCCTGTGCACAGCATTCCCAGCTCCTGAGCTGCTCCCCTGCCTCCCACCACAAAGCTCACATCGGCAGGGATGAGGAACAAGGCATGAAAAACAAATCTCCACCTTCTGCTGATCCATTTGCACAGGATGAAAACGCCTCTCGTTTTGCCAGTGCCATTTTTCTTCCCTGATCAGACAAGTTATATCCTATTCCAGCTGGCAGGAGGAGGCCTCACCTTTCCATGATTTCTAAAATAAACCCCAGTGTGAGCAGCTGACAGTGTGAATTTCAAAGTGACAGCAAACACTGCCAGCACTTAAACCTCACTATTCTTGAAAATCACCCATTTGTTTGGTGGAAGCAAACGCAAGCAGATTTGCCAGCTGTGTGATTCCACTGAGTTCCCGTGTCCAGTGGGGATTTTTTAAGTTGTTTTAGTCATGAAACCCAGGCTTGAGCTGGTAGGGAGCCTGCCCAGGTCAAAGAGAATTTCTGCAACGACTTCAAATAGGCAGGGATTAAGCTCCACGTGAGATGCAAACGAACCGAGCCTGATGAGCAGCAGCGCTGCACTTGAACCTGATCTTGAGCTGGTGTTGGCACTTCAGCGGGCACTCCTTCAGCGAGAAGAGCAGCTGCTGAAGAGGGCAAAAAAATCAAAGAGCAATTTCCTCCACAATACAACTCATCAGGGAAAAAAAAAAAAGGCAAAAAAAAAAAGCCTGGAAGAGATCAGCTTTCCCTGAATTCATTCAGTCCCCACTGCAACAGGCACAGGAGAGGCTGATTGAGAATTTAAGCTCTGTACCCACACACCTATGAACATTTGTTGCCCTAAAACTCCTACAGCTTCCTGGGCAATATGGATATTGGCACCTCCGACTGGGAGGACTCTACATTTAAAATGCAACTTCATTAATTTAATGCTATGAAACACTTTTTCCACTTTAGGCACGCAACCGACTTAGATCTGGCAAATAATTGAAGCTGCCAAAGCCTTGTTTTAACAATCAGTGTCGCAGCCAGCATCTGAGGAGCTGCTCATCCCAGCACACTGTCAGGTTCCAATCTGGCAGAGGTCTATAAATGGCCCTGTGTGCAGGATGAGTAATTTCCCTGACTCACAGGGGTGGCTCAGACAATATTGCAAAGCAGATGCACAGATTTGGGGCCTCCAAATACACATGTCCCTCTGACAGCTCAGAGACACCCAGAGCCTGCTCACATCTCACAGCCTGAGTGGATCCAGGCTGGCCTTAAGACATGCATGGGAAACTTTGCCAAAATCACTGGAATTCAGGAGGAAAACGCACACCTGGGATCTGGCTGGGTGAGGGACACACCTGGAATACGGACACTCCCCGGGCAGAGTGAGCCCATCATGTCGCCTTCCTGCTGCTCTGTCACACCCCTTCCCTCACTAAAATCACCAGGATTTGATAAAAACCACCAAATATAACCAATATTCTCCCTCCATCCTCCTGGTGGGGCCACATCAGGGACGAGTTTTCACCGGGAGAAGCAGAGTTGTGCCTGGGTGTTGCTGTGACTTCCTACACTTGGCTGCCTCTTCTTTTCACAGACCTCTTTTCTTCCCTTGGAATTCGTGCTCAGCCCTCTCCTGCTCATTTCCACTTCATTCTTCCCTCATGATAAACACTTCCAAGATAGCCCACACCACTCCACTGAAGGAGGGAAGGCTTAGAGTAGATTTTGGGAAGAAATTCTTCTGGCACAGGGTGCCCTGAGCAGCTGTGGCTGCCCCTGGATCCCTGGCAGTGCCCAAGGCCAGGCTGGATGGGGCTTGGAGCAGCCTGGGACAGTGGGAGGTGTCCCTGCCCATGGCAGGGGTGGCACTGGGTGGGCTTTAATGTCCCTTCCAACCCAAACCACTCTGGTTCTAAGTGTGCCCTGGACACCTGTTAGCTTCATCTGTAACAGAGAATAAAACTATAAACTTAATTAGTATCATTTGGGGGAATGTCCTTTTTACATGACCTCTTCAAACCTCCTTTTTCCTTTTTCAAACTTCCTTTTTTTATAGGAGCTGATGCAGCAAACATATTCCATAAAAATCCTTTTACCTCCTGAGCTTGTGTAACACCACCCAAATAAAACATGACGTGAACACTTCATTAACCCACCCAATGCTAATAACTGCTTCTAAAGAAACACCTTCCTGTGTTCTCTGGTTCATCATTTGTAGTTATGAGTCATAATTCTGGAATTGTGGAAGCTATTCCAGTTTTTTTCTGGAAGATATAAAGTTCAAGTTATTTGTAAAAGGAACCAGATAAAAATAATGACTGATTAAGACAGGTCTGTGAGGGAAGCAAACAGCACAAAATAGATCTGTGCCTGTGGATTCAAATTTTGACTTCATTTGCTTCGCTGAGAGGCTCTCTCATAATAAACAGCAAACAGCCAAGTTCACTTGGAAGGAGAATTTCAATATATGTGTTTGCTGAAGAGTGTAATCACATCAGAGGCTGAACTACATGAGAAGGAATATTTCTATGGGTCACAGACCATCCTGCAGCTGTGTTACTCCACATAAATCCAGTTTATGAAACACCTCCCGTGGGGCTGAGGCAGCCAGACTCTGATGAGCACTCCGAGTACACGGAGAGTCCATAACCCTGAGGGCACTGGATTCAAAACCTGAAGAGATACAGCAAGTCCTGATAAGCTCAGGAAACCCTTCATGCAGAACCCTTATCTTTCTCTTTCTGACTGGGAATGGTTACAGTAACCGTGGAATCTGTGTTGGACTTGTTAAAAATACCAGGAAAAAGCTCAGAGTGACCAGCTCGAGTTTTGCCCTTATCCATTAAAGAGTTAATTCCTCCAGTCCACAACAAAAGGGTTTGCAATGAGATAGAACTGAGCTAAAGAAAACCCCTCCAATCTAGAGGGCAAAATGAAGCCCCTGAGTACACAATTAAAGTTTCACAGCATCACACATCTTCCCCATCCCTGGAAGCGTCCAAGGCCAGCTTGGACAGGGCTTGGAGCAACCTGGGATAGTGGAAGGTGTCCCTGCCCATGGCAGGGGGTGGAATGGGATCATTTCCAACCCAAACAAGTCCATGAGTCTCTGATCTTCCTACCATAAAAAAATCATAGCATTTAAATCCCAGTTTTCACCTCCTCACTAAGGGTGATGTTCCCCCTCCTTGGAAGAGAAGGGTTAAAAACCCAGAGCCCAGGCTGCAGATTTGGAAGGGAGCACTGTGTGCTGCAGGGAGGCCAGGGAAAGCTCATCGTTCATTAAATAATGTGAGTAGTAATGAGGGTTTACACAAATCAAACAGGGGGTTAGGTAATTGTGATGTTGCTTTGTGCTAAACCACCTGTCAGGAAGCACTTCCAGCCGAAGACTCAATCTGCTGCAGAGCCTCCAGATGATTTCTAATTAGTGTAAACTTCAGCTGTGCCACGGAACAGCGATGGAAATGGGATCTGGGGTTTTTGTGTAGATTCTTTTGCTCTCCTCCTCCTCCCAGCGTTGTGAAAATGGCTTTTTTTTTTTTCTTTTTTTTTTGCAAGAGGCTTTGAAGAAAGCTCCTTTACCAGGAGTGCTGAGGGAAGCCTACCACACTGCTCTGAGGGAAGTGACAGCTTTTCACGGGAACAGGGAAAGGAAAGCCCAGCTCTGGAAAAAGAAGAGTTCTAAAAAGACTCCAGTTTGTCCCCAAATGGATAAAATATCACCAGATGGAATCCAGGAAAGGTTAAGGCAGTGCACGCCTCTGCAGCAGCACAAAGGGACTGCAGGCCAATAAACACCACTCAGGGATTTGGGGGAGGTTTTGTTTTAAAATCAAACACATTTTTAAACAGTTACCACAGACAGAGATGGGTGCTGTAATAACAGAACAGGCCAAAATCACCATTTCCATCCCCCCCTAAAAAACCAATCTATTCCAAGGTGCAAAGCTGAATTAACTCAAGGTGGTCCTGATGAAAGATGCCCCCAGGAGCTGCAGCTCTACCAACAGCTCATTTCACAGCAGCAGCCCCACAGCTCTTCATGAGCCAACTGATCAATGAAACCTGGGCCACATCCTCCAAATTTTGCATTCCTTAATTTTTTGGTGAAGTAATTACAGGAGTCTGGGGCACCCTGGTGTATTGAAAATGAATCAATCACTGCCCCAAATCTATTTAAGACATTATTCAACAAGAAACCAAAAGGGCAAAACGAGTTGAGCAGATGGAGTAAGATGGTCCAACAGATCACACCACAGAAAGTGGCTTTTGCCTCTGATTCCAAAGGCCACAGAAGGCACATTCCAGCAAGGAATGGTTGCCAACTAGGAAGCCCCAGGCCCTACAGGCTGCCCAGAGAAGTGGTGGAATCACCACCCCTGGAATTGGTTGAAAAACGAGTGGATGTGGCACTTGAGGACATGGCTTAATGGTGACTGTGGTGGTTGGACTCGATGACCTCAGATCTTTTCCAACCTTAACAATTCTATGATTCTGTGGAGACTGAAAACTTTTAACCGTAAAAAAACCCTACAGTGACAATATCCCTTGCCTTGAAGCTCAGAGGAGAGGTTTAAAACACTGGATAGAGCTTCATATTTTTTTTTTTTTTTAGTAGCTGAAAATACCCCTAGAAATAGAAATAAACCAGAATCCTCCCTGCCCATTCATCCATGCCTGAAGCCAAGTGAGCCCGTGTGCTGTGCTGCTGAAGCATCCCTAACGCTTCTGCTGCACTCCTTTCTTCCTCAATAAAAATAAAATAATAACAAAAAAAGGATTAACAACCAGGCTCGAGAACAGCTGTTCTAATGAAACTTCTGGCCACAAGAAAAATGGGAAACAGCACAAGCCTCTCAAGAAGCCTCAATATGTCTTGTGTACTTCTCTGCCACTGTTAAAGAAGGTTAGCGTGAATTTCAGTTGAATCAGTGGGGCAAGGAAAATCATTTTACTCCCAGAGTTCCCCGTTTCAGCAGGAAATCACTTGACAGAGCCACAATCAGATGCCATCCGATACTGGATAATTCAAGTAATACTCTTTTTAACTACAAAAAGCCCCAAATTCCTTAAATCAGTGTGATAAACTTGTGGGGCACACAGAGCGCAACGAGCAGCAGGTACCAAACTGTGGCACCCCAAAAGCTGCCCGAGATGCTCTCCCTCCCTGGAAAGCCACCAGGATGTGTGTGTGTGTGTGCTCCGAGCTACCCTGGAATGATTGCTTGTCCTCATTAACTCGAGCTTCACGGAAGGATCTCTCACTCAATTAATCTCCAGGCACGGGCACAGCTCTTGTGAACCATCTTGCCATTTCTCCCTGCTTGGCCACCTATAATTTCATGCTCCACGCCTGCTCAGAGAAGGGAGAGGGGTGATGAATTGCAGCAGCTCTCATTATGGCTATTTTGGCATTCTCCTGACAACCTACAACAGGGGCTTCCTAATTAAAGCTCTGGAGAGTGAAGCTTCTCTGGTAGTAATAAATGTTGTGTGCTCTGCTGAGTGGGTAAATTTGCTCCAAGTGAAGTTCGAAGCTGCCTTGCCCAGAAAACAGACTGGTGAATTATTTTAATAGGTCAGCGTGGAAGTTCCCACATGCCCAGCCACCTCACTGGGAGGATCTGACTGGATTTTGAACTGGGCACTCACCCACCCACCAGGAAATGAAAAGGAAATACCTGTGCTGTACAGAAAATGCACCAGCAGCAAGTGGAGGCTGATCTCTGGTTCCTTGAGAGTGGGAGCTGTAACCAGGAGCCAAGTGAAAAATACAGTCCCAGCTCCTGACTCTGCAAAAGCTGTCCCAGGCATCAGCTGAGCCACTCTGCTGGAATTGTGCCAGGCTCCTTCCCCCACATTCCATCAGCTTTCCTTGCTCAGGAGGATGATTTATTCCCGAAGACTGGGGCAGGAAAGGGAAGCTCAGCACAGATGCAAACAACACAGAAGAAGTGCAAAACATCCATTCCAACAGACCTGCCTGTATTTCAAGAATTAAGAACAAAATGCAAGTCCCACCCTCACTCTCATCTTATTTCTTCCATGAAGTTGGAAACAAATTAATTAGAAAGTCTGGGATATTTTCCTTTTTCCCAAGCCAGGTGCTGATCTGCTTTAGTCAAGTTTGACTTCAGAACACAAGAAATGCCAGAGAAGGGGCAGTCCACAAGCCCCCATAAAAAGCCTCTATATCATCCCACCAAAAAACCCTCACACAATTTGTAATTGAAAAAACTCCTTTGTGATTATTTTCAGGCTGCTCACTGACATCATCCATACAATTCTCACTTTTTACAATCAATTCTGTTTTTGCTAGTGGCCCTTTATTAAAAAAGTCCAGGATTAAAACCCCAACCACAAGAAATGATGTACAGCACACCCAAATTACAGCTCTACTAACGAGTTACAGCTACTGGAATTAATTCAAGGAGGTCTGGAGTTCCTGGAACAAACCAGCTGTGCTCAGTCTTTATCTCCCAATTTCACTCCCAACAAGGTATCATAGTCCAAATACGTAGAAGTGGGAGTAGAAACACAAATATTAGAAAAGGAGAATAGTAGAAATAAAGATGACAGTTGCCAATCTCTTCAAGAAAGCTTTTAAATGGGCTCTTACAAGAAATTATTCCACCTCCCACGTAAGGCAGCGCAAGCTTGACTATAAGAAGCAGCTGAGGATGAATTTTAATCATTTTCAACCTGGGTAATTATTACAGAAAATGACTTACAAGCTTCATAAATTAATCAACCCAAAGAGCTGCTTGCAGTTTTCAGCTGTTCCCAGGCAATACTCGTGCTTGATCTGGGAAGGCCAGAGCAGGCAGGAGCACAAGGAGCTGACATCCAGGGCAGAGATTTGGGTGTGATGGTCTGTCCTGGACCAGAGAGAATCCTGATTTGGGGGTACCAGAGCAGCTTTGGGCATGTTCCTGTGCACATCCCAGCTTCCCCAGGCAGCTCCACGAATCCCACCCTTAAATGATGCTGGCATCGAGGTGCCAGGATACTGCCACAAACCCAACAGGGCAGAGACACAGCTGAACCATCTCAGCTCCTCCACTGCTGCACACAGGGCAGTTTCTAGATGAAAATAAGGTTTCATCCCTGCAGGAGCCAACTTTTTGCCCTCAGCCAGAGATTAGGGAAACTCTAGAATCCTTGGAAAAAGTTTCTCAGATTCCCCATCACATCGTCAGCGAGAGGAGGAATGAGCCAAACCACAGCTTGGCGACGACAGCTGGAAACTGAGGTTGTGTTAAAAACCCTGTACCAGCACCAGTTTAGTCAAGGATGAGCCAGATGCAGAGCCCAGCTCCTCCCCTGGCACAAACCTTCCCCGAAACCACTGCTTTCAAACCCTGCATTTCCACACCTCCTTTCTTTTGGGGCTGGGAGGATTTCGGCTGTAATTTCGCCAGCACCAGCCCACGAGTGAGGCAGATTTCTGCCCTGCAGAAGACAACAATAAGCAGGAGTGACAGTGTTCTTTTCCCACATTTCAGCTGCCAAATTACACAGGAAACACTGCGATGACATCACAAGGTAAGAAAATAGTGTTTAAAATGATGCAACAGGTTGGACCACCAACTCTTTGCTGAGGGAGACACTTCCCAGCATGAAGATGAAAACCTCCTCTGGTTCTGGTAAACTTAATCTGTCTTTATCCTTCGTGTTCTCCATTCCCAGTGTCTAGGAAAAACAATAACCTCTGCAGCATATCACGATCTCCAACATCTGCAGTACTTCGTCTACACACAGAAATCAGCGCGAGATAAAGGGAAGTTTTGTCAGATTTTCTGTACTCAGGAAAAGCTGGCAGAGATGGAGGAACAAGGGTAAAAGGATATAAAACTTTCAAGCTCAGAGAGGCACAAGATGATACCAGGATCAAAAGTTACCATCATTTTTCTTGAAGACAACATCTCGAGCACCCGGGGAGAGGACAGGGAGAAAGAGGAGGCACCTTGTTCCTTATCCAACATCTCCAGTTCTCCACTGTGGAAATAAAACACACCCCGGCCCATCCTGCCTCACAAACACAGCATGCTTATGCTCCAAACGCAGATAGCACAAGGAAGACACTTCCCAAAGAGTGATAAAATGATAAGATCGAGGAGAATCAGAAAGATCCCCGTGGTCCTTCTCCTTTCTGCTGCCAAATTTGCGCAGAGGGAGAGAGAAAATGTGTGACATCCCCTGGGAGACAGGGAGAAAGGAAGGGCAGGGAAGCAGGGAATGTGAGGATGAGGAGTCCTCCCGAAGCCCTGATGAAGTCAGAGGGCAAAACTTCAGCAGAAAGACAAACTCATGGCTCGAGTGATTAAAAACATGACCACGAGGGGAAAAAACACCAAAACAAGAAACCCCAACGTTTCCTGTAACCACAAGCTCCTGTTTTCTCCACAGGAACGAGAAATCAGAGCTTCCCACCACTGATCCACAGGGGAGAAGTAATATACATTTTAAAAATCTCAAATTAAAGTGCATTTTGTGCCTGAAATGAGGTTATTCATCAGGCTTCTTTTTTTTCCCCCCCTCAAAATCTGCATACATTAAATAACAACATCTTCTATTCCCCAGCAGGTAGCAATTATCTGGTTAGTGCCTACCCAAACTGAACCTCCAACTCTTAAGGCAGAGTTGACATCTATTGTGCTTTTCTTCTAACATCCAGCACAGAACTGAACCCTTGGAAAGAAGGATTTTGTTCCCAAAGTGGCAATAAAATCCGAGCTCAGGTCAGAGCTGCCATAAAACCAACACACCGCATTTAAGTGGCAGATTTGGGAAGGAACCATAACAAATATCAAAAAACTTGCACACAGATGAGCAAATTCTTCAGCCTCTTAGCTCTTGTGATAAAGACCACTGCACGGATTTTCTTCTCCCCAGGCAAATTTTAATTAATTTCTCATGTTTTGGTCAAACTAAAATTGATCTTGAAGTTTAGGTAAGGAAATATTGAAACCATGTTGCCAACGTGGTACAAGCATCAGTCCCCGCTCACATTTTTTTAATCAATAGGTTTCTCTGTAGCGATTTAAGAGGAATTTAGTGACAAGCCTCCGTTTTCTCTCTCCTCACCTTTTCCCCCTAAATTCTTGCCCTGCTGGCGATAAGCAAGAGAAATGAGCATATAAAAAGCATGAAGAAAAAGTTATTTAGGAAAAAATGAAGGCATATATTCAGCGACTGAAAAGAAAGACTACCATCAACACAGTTTCTTTTTTTTTTTTCTAAGACATGATCCCCCCAATACTTACTCTGCCAAATACCATTTGTCCAGGACCTAATTTTTCTGCTGTATTAATGTATTTCACTGTTTTCCATGGTCACAGTTTGTAAGTTCTGCACCAAGTGACTTGGCAGGCTTTTTTTTTGTTGTTATACATCTTACAGAAACATAGTCACTGTTTAAAAATGTGTGGCAGAACACACACAAGAAAAACCCCAAAAACCCAAACCACTCAGTGCTTAAAACACAGCTTGAGAGTCCAACCCTGTTTCACCCAGTTAGTTACTTTGCTCAGAATCAAGCCAATTCATTAAGAGCAACAGATTTTCACACCCATTTGAGACGCTGAGTTCCTTCCTCCACAAAGACCTCCTCACACAACATTTGTTAATAAAGAACATTTCTGCAAACAAAACCATCAAAAGGCCAAAATCTCAATACGGGAATAGTTTGTGGCTTGTTAGACTTCTGCTGTGGCACAATTCGTCACACACCACTGGGAGCAAGAGGGTTGTTTTTATTTTATGTTATCAGTGGTGAGAAGATTTGCAAAGCCCTGGATCAGCTCTCGAGTGTTCTGGTCACACTTTGGTGGCCTCCTCACCACTCCACTTTTACCTTTCCTGCACCCTGTTGGGTCTCCAAGCAGTGCACTTGCACTCCAAGACTTTCTTAGTGCCTCTCTTCAACCTCAAACACAGTTCAGGCTCCAGATTTCAGTCTGCCTTCCCAGACTCAGGATTTAATTCAATTAACTCCTTTAGCTGCCTTCCACGGAGCAAGAGACAGCCCCGGGCGTTTTCTATCACAAAAAGGAAGCAGAGAGCGCCAGTGGGTTCCAGCAAAGCCCAGCGAGTGCTGGGGCATCTTGGAGAAACATTCTGGACTCTGTGGCTGTGTAATTACAGCCCAGGGGCTCCCTGCTAATAGCAATAAAACCCTTTGCACCTCTGGATCTGCAGGAGGCAGCCCAGCAGCAGTTTCCCAACGCTCGTGGTTATAAGCCTGTCTTAAATTTGCATTTCTTTCCCTGCCTGTGAAAAACACGGGGTGAGGCTTCAACAGATTTATCCTGACATCCCAAGCACGTTGTTCCATCCTTTCCCCTGCTGCTTTTGCTGCCCAGTTCACACGAGTGCCTGCTCTCCTTGGCAGCAGCCAGCAGCACTCACACACCTTGAGGGCTTTGGGGTGCTTAGCCTGGAGAAAAGGAGGCTCCAGGGAGACCTTCCCACATTTTCCAACCTGGAAGGAGGCTGTAGTGAGGTGAGTGCCAGTCTCTTCTCCCAAGCAACACAGGATAAAAGGAAATTGGCCCCAAGTTGCACCAGGGGAGGTTTAGATGGGACATCCTGAAATATTTCTTCACAAAAAGGGTTGCCAAGGCCGGAATCAGGCTGTGCAGGGAAGTGGTGGAATCACCATCCCTGGAAGGGTTTGAAAAAGGCGTGGATGTGGCACTGGAGGACACGGGTTAGTGGTGAAAATGGTGGTGCTGGCTGATGGTTGGACTTGATGATCTCAGAGGTCTTTTCCACCCTGAACAATTCCATAATTCTGTTCTAGGATTCAGATAGGTTTTCCTGAAATTCTCATTCCCTACGTACGGCACAGCTTACAGCCCACACCTTCTCTGGGAACAGGATATACCCAGCCTGAGCTGCAAACCTGCGGGGTTGGATGCCAACTATGAGCATTAGAAACAAAATATTACTGACTTCAGCATTTAAATGTCAAATTACATAGTAAGAGACACAAAGAGGTTTTAGAAACAATCTAAGAGGCAAGGAAACTTAGAGATTTCTGTGCTTCCCGTGGAGCTGCTTCACTTCCCCACACACCAACTTTCCTCTGGCCCTAGACCCAGCAAAATACGTTGCAATATCTTCATATGTTGTGACAGATTTATTTTTCATCCAACACACACCTTCTGAGAAGGTCCAACCCTGACAGTCCGGGGCTTGCATCAGCTCCCAGCACCGAAAACTCCTCCTGACTTCAGCAGCGCCATGATTTATACAGGATATTCATTCTTATCTACAGAGAAAAGCTTATAAATTATACACACTTCCCACCCCACTCTGTCCTTGTTCTGCCAGGGGAAGGTCATCTCACTTGTTTACATCAGAGAGAGCAAAGTCACAACGAGGAACAGACAAACCTGTGTGTACACACAGCCTTAATCCCCTCCAGAACCCCAGATCCACTTAAACCACTTCTTATTAATTTCTATTTTTATATTCTTCAGGGAATATCAGGGGAGATCCTGAATAATGTATATAATTCCATGTCCTCTGGAATGCCAAAAAAATCAGACTATTTCAAGATCTGTTAAGTAGCTCCGTACCGAGGCGTGGCAACACGTCAGCAAAGCCATTCCACCCAACAACAGGGGAAAATCATGGACACAGCTCTGAAACTAAGGAAAGGAACTGGAAAATTCTTCCACATAGTGGTTGTTTAGGTCATCTAGAAATAACTGGCAACTCTCAAAGCTGGCATATGCTGTTGGGGTTTTTGTGGGATGCACAACTTGGGAGTTGGTTAGTCAGAAGGGGCAGCTAAGCCATAGAAGAGCCCCGTGGACATGAGCTGAAGAAGCCTGGAGAACTTCCCATCTGGCTCTGCAGGGCTGGAACTCAACCAAGAACCCAACACAGACAACAGCAGATGCTCCCTCCTACCATTTATTTACCCAAAAATCTATTTTGCTCCATAACTCTGCTGCTCTCTCCTCCTCAGCGCTCACATCCAACACACTGACCATTCCCAAACCACCTCCAAAGCCATTAAGCCTCTTCAAAACCCAATATTTCTTCCCCAACAGTCAAAAGCACAGATTGGCTAAAAAAATTGTTTTGAAAAAGTGTTCCTTCCCCTGGACTGCTCCAACCTGGACATGTCACTTAAAAAGGCATTCCGTAAACCTTGCCCATCTGACGCAGCTCAGCTGAAAGGATCGTTGTTTCCAAAAGCAGGGGAAGGAATGGCTGTGCCATGTGTTTAATGGGCAGCTCCACAAGGACAACAGAGGCATTACCTGGTGGATGAATCGCCTCATTAAACAAAGCAAGATGCACCAGGAATCGCAGATCAAGGCCTGGAGTTGTTTTCACCAGCCCCCATCATTAAAATAAAATGCAATCAGAATGTCCTGACCCCAGCAAGGTTTTTATTTTAAATACCGATGCACAACTGAATTAAAATATGTATTTGGCATCCAAACAAAGTTCATGCTCGTTGTGCAGCGAGTTGTTCACTCTTTCACTTGGTCTATCATTAAGCTCAGGTAAAAACAAAGGGTAAATTCCTGGAGTGAAAACACAGCTTCGTGACATTCCTTGGGATTGAACTTCCTGCCATCGCACCGATAAACACTGGATTTTCCAACCAGCTGCAAACCTCAGAGTTCAGATCATGCTCTTGCATAAACATTCAGTCCTGACCAAAATGCAACCACCCATAACCTAAAAACACAGAGATTTTGCAGTTTTCCCCAATACCTGACTAACACTTGGACCAAAACCAACACAACTCTCCTCACAAACTTCCTTGGATTTTGGAATTGAACTCTCTTCTTTTTCCCCGTGCAAGGTAAGATCCTTGATGTGCATTTGAATTTCCTCTTAAAATTCATGAGTTTCTCATTTCTGAAGGGTTACCTTGCTAAGACTGTGTTCCACAGCCACCTGTTGTGACAGCAAAAAGGAGAAATCCCACCAGTCTCTTTCATTAACAGGTTTCATCACACTATATTCAAATTAGAAACTAAGGTAGCTTATGAA
Organism: Oreocharis arfaki; assembly: GCA_013398015.1. NCBI lineage: Eukaryota > Metazoa > Chordata > Aves > Passeriformes > Paramythiidae > Oreocharis > Oreocharis arfaki. The sequence goes on from VZRR01011446.1 coordinate 195,203, forward strand.
TATTTCCTTTTGAATTAAAAGACCAGTTTCTCATGTGAAATGGAGTTTATGATAATTCAGAGCTTATCTGCACAGCTGGGTGTCTTTGTCCTTCCTTAGATAAATAGTCTGTGTATCACATACCTGATAACTGTCCTGTGACTTCATCTGCAACTCAGCTAACTTGATTTTTTAAGTTTTCTCCACACAGTGTTTGATTGTTAATCTCTCCTCTGATTTTCAGACCAGATGGAGAAGAAATTTTGGAGGTATTGAACCAAAGGCAAAAAAATAAAATTCTTTCCCTCCTTTCAAAGCAAAATTTTAAAAAAAGGGGAAATAATTCTTGCCACGACTCTTGTACACTTGAACTCACAGCCAGTTTTAGACTTCACTCACCACTCTTTCTTCTGGCAGTTTTTCCATTGGCATTTGGGACAAGCCAGATGTGTGCACTCATTCCCACACAGCACATTCCCACCACACCTGGACCATGTTTTAAAGTGAGGGCTCAGCAGGAAAAGCCTGAAGCTCAGAACCCCCTCTCCATTTAAGTACAGGAGCACCAGCACCTACCCTGGCCATTGCCATGGATGTAACCCCATCAAACCTGCTGACCTAGGCCATGGCTCAGCTTCAGGAAATCATTTCCCCTTCCTGACTTTGGCTCTGATCTCCAGCTCTTCTCTTACACACAAATGTCCCACTTTATCTTTACAAGTTTCCTAAGAACAGCTCAACAAGGAAACAAGAACACGCATTAAGAACTTTAATTTCCCTCCCTCTTGCATTTTCCCTGGATCAAAAAGCAGTCACTGCTGACAAAAATGAAAGTCCCAGGCACACCTTTTGTCCCAGAACAAAACTGCTTTTCTCTTCACCCAGGTTCCATACATCTGCCTCTTAGTCTCCAATAGCTCAGAGACAACGAGCCCTTCTTTAATCTCCACAGACACCATCCTGCTCCTCTGATAAGGCGATTCCTTCTCTGCGCCTGAGTGTTCCCTGTTGCACATCACGGGGAGACAACTCCTGCCACGTCTCCTCTCCTCGGGACACCATCAATCCACACAATTTCTGGCACATCTTTTACTCCACTTCATGAAAGCATCCCACAGAAAACACAATCCCGCACTCACCTCTCTCCAGCTGAACTTCCTCAGCAGCCCAGCATTTCCTCTCCCTGAGTTTTGGCCGTGCCACTCCCCATTAACCTTATATATCTGACTAATCCTGATGGCTCTTAATTGCCCAGTTAACAGCATTCAAAGTCTCATCACTACCAGTGGTCTCCTGGCTACACAAAGTAAGGCCAAACAGAAAATAACCAAAGAAGAATATCAGGACTGCTCTCGGTTTTGATTTATCACCCAACACATGGGCGTTGACTTACACCTGTCCATATGAAGTAGAACTAAAGGAGGAAAGGGCACAGTATTTTTTTCCCCCTCTCCTATGCACCATTTGAAATTATCCCTGTTCTTACAAGTTGTCTCAGGCAGCTGACAAGCATTTAAATAATGTCTCACGAGCAAATCGAAAAGCTGGGAGGAGCAACATGTGTAGGGATTTGAGGAACTGAAACAAGGAGCAGCTCTGCAGGAAAATGAATTTAATTAAAGTTACTCATGCAGGCTCTCAGCCTTAGGAATCTATAAATCTGGAAAATCATTTCCCTTTCAATTAAGTTTGTATTTGTCATTTCGGGAGAGATAAAAACAAATCCCCACTGACCAGGTTTTCCAATAGTGAGAAATTAGGAGAAATTCGTAACATGGAGCTGTGAAATGTTTAATAGAAGAAAAATTCAGCAAAGCCAGTGAGGATCTACAGACCTCCAAGCCCCACCACAGCCAAACGATTCCTTTTCAAAGTTGAAAGTACGGCTGTACCAAGAGGAGATGTTTCGAGGCAGTGTCTGTGTTATGACTAATACCCTGAGGAGGACTCATCACCTCACTCCCACTCCTTATGCAATCACTGCCCAAAAAAAGCCTTCTCTCAGAGGGTTTTTTAGAACATCTGAATTAGACACCTGAGCTGAACTGCCCCCTCAGCCCCCTTGCTCCAGCACTGTCTGCAGCCTGCAGGGACCCACCTCCCACCTGCCAAAATACACAGTCAAACACATCAAAGGGCCAGAATGAGTGAAAGCAATGCTGCTGATGGAAAGTCATTTATTTTAGAACAAGTTCTGGCCAAGGCCATCCAGCTCCTTCCTGAATATTCACACAAGGAATCCTGACAGAGGTTCCTTCAGTGCTGCAAACTGGTGGGAAAGGCTCTTCCAGGACAGACCTAAGTTAACTCTGCCATATCCAGAAGGAGCTTCTGCTGATGGAGATCCCATCCCTGAATTCCACTCCTTCCTCTCTCCTCACTGGCATGGAAACTTGTAAGGAGTTAGGCTGAACTCCTGATTTCCAACCTTTACAGTCCAAGTATTTCCCCTTCACGCCACGGAGAGCAGCAATTAATGATCAGCTGTTCTGCGTGTGCTCTAAAAAACCAGCACTAATTCCAGCGAGGGGGATCAAGGGCTCAAACTCTCTCCTGTTCAGATCTTCCCGAGCTGTTTTGTGGTAATCACACACAGGAGAAACAGCCCCCAGCGCTCCCAGATGTGGCATTCACAGTATTCTGGGGGATCAGATGGGGGTTTTTCTTGCAAAAATCAGCTTGAAAGAAATCAAAGGCAAGGCAAAGGTTCTCAGTTTTTCCCCCAGGCAGAATTCCCACTGAGCTCGGCGAGGACTGAATCAAACTCCTGAAGAGCTGATTTGAAAGCAGGGATGCGAGGCCGGGATTTATCTGTGCACACACACACACAAAACCCCACACTCTGCCTGACCTGGCAGTGAGTTATTCATTCAGAAGGAATCCAAGGTTGTCACTAAAAAAAGCTTCAAAGGGTGGAGAGGAACAGATATTTCACCTCATTCACCTCGGGAACAGTGGGAAGAGTAACCGGGAGCGATAGCTGCAAAAGTTTCAGTAAACCATGGACAGAGCCAGCCTTCCCTGCAGGACATTTAAAACCTTTCAGAAATCTCACTTCACCACAAGTGAGAGCCACTTGTTAAACAAACAAGGCAGAGAGTGGAATATTTGGGATTTTATTCCCTCTTCCATATCCTCTGGTCAGGAGAATGGCTACAGAAATCTGTGAGGGGATGAAGTCTGTAAATTTCATCAGATCTGTACAACTCTGGCACTCTCACTGTGCATGGAAATCCTTGCTGTAGTTTTTAAGAGCAGCCTGGATCCTTAATAAAGTCTGGGGCAGTGTCCCTAATCCTTGGCTAAGAGAGATGGAGCCGCACCAAAAGGAACTGGAGGATACTTTTTCCAAGTTGTTGACTACAATGGGGAAAAAAAAGCAGCCACGTTCTTTTCCCTCTTGAATTTAATGCAAATAAAACAGGACTGTGAAAATAAGGGTAGAGATAGAAACCTCTCTTGACATTTATTTCTGCTGCAGCATCGTATCCTGCACTACTCCAGAAGTCCAGATTTCCTCTGATTTCCAGCTGGCACACGGAAAATTCCCCACATCGTCTCCTCTGAGCAGTGTTAATGCTTTGCACTTGGAAGGTTATAAAATCAGAGGTGACATCATTTGCTCATTTGGCTCATTCCCTGTTTCTCTAGGACACAAATCTCTCGCAGAGGTGCTGGAACGAGCAGGAGTGGTGGGCACTGTGCACGCCATCGGGCCCCAAATACGGGGCTGGGACATAACATCCCATTTTATTTGCAGCACAACTCATCAAACATGATGAGGAGGGAGAGGTGGCTGCTCTGGACAGGAATTACACACGTTCCCTGGGACAGGAATTACACATGTTCCCTCAAACAGGGATTACACATGTTCCCTGGGACAGGAATCACACATGTTCCCTCAAACAGGGATTACATACATTCCCTCAGACAGGAATCACACATGTTCCCTCAGACAGGAATCACACACGTTCCCTCAGACAGGAATCACACATGTTCCCTCAGACAGGAATCACACACGTTCCCTCAGACAGGAATCACACATGTTCCCTCAAACAGGGATTACACACATTCCCTCAGACAGGAATCACACATGTTCCCTCAGACAGGAATTACACATGTTCCCTCAGACAGGAATTACACGTTCCCTCAGACAGGAATTACACATGTTCCCTTGGACAGGAATTACACATGTTCCCTGGGACAGGAATTACACACATTCCCTTGGACAGGAATTACACA
>VZRR01011446.1:199846-244461 GCA_013398015.1 Oreocharis arfaki
GACAGGAATCACACATCGTTCCCTTGGACAGGAATTACACATTCCCTCAGACAGGAATTACACATGTTCCCTCGGACAGGAATCACACATGTTCCCTAGGACAGGGATTACACACGTTCCCTCGGGAATAAGGATGTTGAGCAGGGTGGATTGCTGCTCCAAACACAGGGACTGCCTCAGAGGGTGATTCACGGCCCTCTGCTCGTGACCTGACACACAGCCTCGAGTCATTATATAGGCTTCAAGCTACCTGCCTCCAGAGTTATTTGTTCACCTCAGGAGGCTGCAGAGACATCCCTGGAATGGGAATTCAGCCCTACCCGTGTTCCAGGGCCTGCTCTGAGCACAAGCAGAACAACAACCACGCTCTCCTCTCCTAAACCTCGAAGAGCCGGCTTAAAACAAATGTTTCATTTCATATATGGACATTATTCTATAAAATGCTTGACCTGACCCCCCTGAGATGCTCACTGCTGACCATAAGAGAACAGTTAATCGAGTTATGCTCTTCCCTGAGTGTTTTCACACTCACAGGCTTTGTTTGGACTGCTGGGAGCAGCTCATTACCACCCCAAGATGCCCACGATCCCTCCGTGCTCAGCCACACGGATTTTGACAAACAATTAATCAGGACTCATGACTGCATCTGCCTTGTATTTACAGCCAAGGAACGAATTGGGTTGAAAAAGCATCTGAAAGGACAATACTTCAACCCGATGACTTTGTGGTTGGGCTTTGTTTTCCTGGAAGGAATCTGCTCACATATCATGTTTGAGAGACCCAACAGACAGGGAACTGATGAGCTTTTGGGTAAACCAAACATATGGTGCTTGCTCTGTTCCATCTATCTGGTAATCAGTCATTTAGCAATAAAAGCACAGGAAAATTTGGCCAGCTCCCCAAGACACGACATCTGAGGAGATCAATTGCAGCCTTAACTTAGACAAATTTTTCACTGCAATTTCTTTCTTCCTATTACATTGTCTTTTCCTGTTCCGTGGAGTGTTCATTCGCTCCCGTGGAAAATGAGACCAGGATTCTTCAAATCATGCTGTGGACATAAAACATCAGTGAGTTTAGAGGATGAAATGCTGGATGAATCGAGATGCTGACCAATAAGAGCTCCAAGTCTCTCTGTGTGCAATTATTTTGCCAACACTGCATAAAAAATGCACACTGAATATTGTTATATTAGTACTCTGTTAACTGAAGCTTCTCAGAAGAGTTTCCTCCTCCCAGGCCTCCATCCCAGAGGAAAAAAGCCCATTCTGGATGCTCAATTCCTGAAGGGAGGTCAGGGTCATTTCCTGACAACGTGGGGACACAGGACCACACTCAGGTAATGACTCCAAGCACCGAGATCTGCCAGAGCAGAGGGACTTGGAGAAGGCCAAACCTCGGACAAGGAGCTCTTCCTCTCACATTCCCTGCATGATTTAATGTCTTGCTGAAGGGTTAAATACAGAAAATAGAATAGAATAGAATAGAATAGAATTTCTATTTATAGAAAATATAGGAAATAAGGGTGATGACATGGCAGCCACGGAGAGTTATGTATTAATAGACAAAAAAAATAGTCAAAATCCCTATTAAATATCTCACCTCTGTTCCACTCCTCAGCCCTCTCCAAATCCCCCCAGTGCTGAAACCCTCTCCAAGGGCTTACAGGAGATCCAGGCAGCATTTCCCCACCCTGTCTGCATCAGGAGAGCAACTTTAAAATAGCAATTTAACCTCACTGTGCCATGTAAAACCAGTTTCTGCCACCACCAGCAAGCAGCCCCTGCGCTGGGTGCACATCCCAGCACAGAAACAGATTCCCTAACGTCACTTACATTTGTTACTGAGATGTAGAACAGCGAGAAATTATTAAAGACTTGAAAAATCAATTTAGGCATTTTAAGTCCGAGCTCAGACTCCTCAGCTCCTGCAATTTGTGGAACAGAAGACGCTGCTAAGACGGCTCCATAAAGTGAATTACAGCAAATAATTTCTTTGCTCAGCTCCAATATGCTCCGAAGATGGATTCTATATTGTATTACATCAAGGGGGATTTAGCATTAATACTTCAATACCAAAGAGTTGGGAACGCAACTGTGGCGAACTGCACAAACCAGGATTTGCTCCTTGTCTGACTGCAATAAAAACTTGCTTTGGAAGAGCATTTGACTGAGAAGCACTTTTAAAAATGAGTATTTAATTCCATTTCCCCTATGATGTTCGGGAGGCTGGAGGGGGGGATGGGATTACCATTAAGTATTGTGTTTGATGGACAAAAACTGCAGACAAGAAAACAGAGTTTATGCACCAAGCGCGGGCGGGTTTTGTTTGTTTGTTTGTTTCCGTTCAAACATCCTTTGGTTCATTTACAGCGTCGCCCGTCCTGCAGAGATGATATTTTAAAAGCAGGTTCAATGCTGGAACACAGAACCCAATCTATGGCTCAGTATCTGCAGGCCGGGGGCCTGACATAAAAGATAAGAAACAGATGTAGGGGGAGATGAAGAAATGTGTCCATTGAGGAGTTTCAGCGCGATTTGGCACAGAAATAATTGAAGTCAATACGCAGAAAGCAAAGCTGTCAGCAAATTGCAATGCTTGACTGGAGCACAAATGTATTTAAAAAAGGAATTCTGTGGAGGCCATACGTGGTCTACCAGTTTAAGGAGATTAGGAGTGCATTAGAATTCGGCTGCTTTTGCTTCAGCCAAAGCGTTCACCCTGAATGCACAAAGAGAAAACATTTATTAAGTTTGAACCGTAAATCTCCCCCCAGAAACTTCCAGTTATGGAGCTGCTGGGCCAGGGCTCCCCAGTAAGAGCACTGGGACCAGTCCCTGCAGAGCCCCTTCCATGGAATTTACGGACACACAGAACCAGCTCCTCGTAGCTCTGCCCAAAAACGGGAATCCAAACATTTTCCAACCCAGAAAGCTTTGCAACATCTGGAATTTTGCCTCGCAATTCCCTAACATGAAGTCATATTTATTCCAAGTTTGACTCAATAATGCCTTTCCAAAGTCCTTGATTAAGTCCCCCATCCCACTTCAAGCTCTAAGTTAAAACTCTGAGTTAATAGCAACCAGAAGGCAAATAAGGAAAACCAAACGCTGCTTGGAATTATTTCCTCACCCAGATCAAAGGATTTTTTTTAAATCTTATTTTTCACACTATCATCTTATCCTCTTATTATTGTTTATACAAATGCCTGAATTCCTGGAATTTTCAAAGACACGAACATCCAAGTGACCAATCCTTTACCTCATGAAGAGAATTAATCAGGAAACTCCCTAATGAGCACCATTTACTCCCGTTGGTGCCACCCTAGCACTTCCCAGTAAATATTAATGTTTCAGTTACATGTCTTGAACTTTTTCATTATTTCACCGACTTTCCGCACCGTTTATTCCCGGTTTGTTTTACCAATCCCCATTTTGTTTCTTTTAAAAACATTTAATAGAGGTTTTTAAAGTATTCTGCTGGCAGAAATGCTGTGTTTGCAGGGTCTGACACCACAGATGCAGAACATTGATTCTGATTCCCTTCTTTCTTTAGGCCTAATTCCATTTATACAGGGATGGGAGAGGAACAGCTCAGCCTCCCAGTACAGATCTATCCGTTCCTCCTTCTGGAATAAATTCCACATTCACCTTCCCAGTGATCTGGACATATTTTTTTTTAGACATTTAAAACTTGACTATAGATTTAAACAGCAGATTTGAACACTTTTTGTTTAATCCACAAAAGAAACTGAGTACTTTAAAAAGAAATTGGATCCTTTCCTTCTCTTTTCCTGCCTTTTCCTTGGAAACAGGAGTCAGCCTTGGCTGCTTCACACAGATTGGGTTTTTTTGGTTTTTTTTTTATTTAATTTAATATCAGTTCACCAGGAATTGTGGATCACTCCCTGCTGCTTGAGGCAGTATCAAACAAGCTCATACACTTTTCTAATTAGCTTTGTTCTTCTGAGTGGTGAACTTGTTCCAGGCCCATTACAGACAAGTTAATTGTTATCTTAACAAAGAAGAATGAATTTGCAAAAGTAACGCTTGTCTGACACGCATCCAACACACCCTTTAAGGCTCACACTGGTCTAAAAAGTCATTTAAAAATTATTTTGGAGTTGGTTTTGCTTACCATTCCTGTATTTTATTTATTATTTATTCAACTGACAATAACTGCACCCGCCTGGTTAAGGTACTGCCACTGTTTATTATTTAATTTTTATTTATTTATTATTTATTTTTTTCATTTTCCTCTTGGAAAAGCGAAGCTTGATAGCTCAGCAGCTTCAATAGTTCAGCAGCCTCAAAGTTCATTTCCTAACTCCTGGGGAAACAAGAAAGGCCTGAAGATGTTTAAAACTCCAGAAGTTTGGGAGTGAACTTCTGAAACAGAGCCCCTCCAGCCCCACGCATCAAAAAGGGTCCTTTATGGGGCATCACTGTGGAAAAATTCAATTTAATGACCTGTGCCTCAGAGATTCTGTGGTTCTATCAAAAGTCACGATATTTTTACTGATAGATACCAAGATATTCCCGTGACAGCCACTGGATGAGCAATTACTCACCAGTTTTACTCTCCCCAAGGAGCTGCAGCATAATCGACCTTAGAAAACGAACCCAAGATCGCAGCACCTACAAACACACAGAACCCAGAAAGGAACTCGTGTAAATTCCTCAGGATTTTATTGATTCCTAGAAGAGAATCTGGGAAGCAGCAATCCCCAAGCCTCAGTATTTGACAGTGCTCTCAATAGCTGTGGTGACAGCACAGCAGAAGTGTGTACATTAAGCAAAGAAAATAGAATTAAATGTGAAACAATACAAAAGCTGAGGAGCTCAGAGCCAGCCCTTACCAGGAGCTCCTTTTTCTGTAATTAGGCAAGCACAGAAAGAACAATTACATTTGCCTGACCTGATTTAAGCAAGTTAAAAAAAAAAAAAAAAAGAAAAAGAAAACTGGATTTATGATGCTCACATTTTCTTGGAAGTAATTCTCCTTTCTGCTTTAATTCACTCCAAAGCCTTTGGTCTCCATACAGCCAATAACCTCAGGTTTTCACATTCAATATTCATGAAAGTGATAAAATACAGAAACAAACACTGTGTTCATTTCTCTTCAAATGACTGGAAAATCAGCACTTAATTCCTGACTGGCACCAATAACAAAACCTGAGTTACACAGCTGACCCAGCCTAACAAGTGTGGGCACAAATGTTCCCTCTCCTGAGAAACTCACCCCAAAATGAAGCGGATTGTTTGGCTGAACGTTGGGAATTTCTGGTTTGATGAAGTTGTGGTGCAGCTTTCACATCCCACCCGCCCAACAGCAAATAAAGATCCACAGTGTTTAATTAGTGACACATCAATAAAGCTCCTTTGGTGTTATCAATCCTGCAGCAGAACTTTCAATTCCATCATTCCTAGAACTGGAATTCCAAGAAGTTTCTCCTCTTCCTCCAGCTCTCCATCAGAAAAGCTATGGAAAAACTCTAAAATACAGTTAAAAAACCCTCAGAACTTACATGGAAATAGATTAAAAATAATTCAATTTTGAAAGATAAAGCAACCTTAGCCCAGTTCAATCAGCACAAGGAAAATAAGAGAGAGGAGTTAATTTTATTCAGATAATTAGAAAGTCCCTCTAAATTCACTTAAATGCTTCTGATAAGGGGAGGAGCCTTGGTATTATTGATCCTGCCAGAATTTAAATTCCATAATTCCTAGAACTGTTTTCCTTCAAGTTCTGGCGAGAAGTTTGTCCACTTCCTCCAGCTCTCCATCAGAGAAGCCAAGGAGAAACCCCAAATTATGGTCAAAAAAACCCCAAAACTTACATGGAAATAAATTAAACATAATTTAATTTTGAAAGATAAAGCAACCTTAGCCCAGTTCAATCAGCACAAGGAAAATAAGAGAGAGGAGTTAATTTTTATTCAGGAAAGTCCCTCTAAATTCATTAAATGCTTCTGGTGAGAAGGGGAGGAGAGTGGGGATAAGTTTCTATAACCACTCTGTTGTTCTCTGCTGATAAAACAACACCAGGGGACCTCTCTTCAGATGTCACCAAATCTCAGAGAATAAAAATTGCAGAGTAAAGTTCCTCCAACTTCCACAAAGATTTGGGAACTGGCTGCTGAGAAGGAAGGAGTTGATGGATTTTTCTCTAACAGAAGGGAATAAACCAGAAAGTTGATTTGTTGTCTGTGAAGCAAAGAAAAAATCGTAATAAAAATTTGTATATTCACCTTCCTGTTAATTCATAGAGGTAAGAACCACAACACCAAAATAATATTCCATTGGAGGGTTTGAAAAAAAAGAAAAAAATTAATTAGGCTGAGCCTCAATAGAAGGAAAATATTCAAAAAATCCCAACTAATTGAGCTTTTCAAAATTAGATCAAAACAAGCAAGAAATGAAATGCCCTGCTTTTGATTTTTTTACAGCTGTATCCCCCACTGAGCCACCTTTGCAGGGAAACATCTTCTGCATTTTATATTCCAATTAGTGCATTAATCTTTCCCTGATTATTTATTCACATTTAAAAGAGTTTCCTTGCTCCATTTTGTAATTTGGAAGGGCAGAGGAATGGGGAGAACGTTGCTTCTCATTTCCAAAGGAGATGCAGCCACCTCTGTTTCCCTTCAGACACATCCACCTTCTGAAATTAAGATTAATAATCACATGTACAATGAGAAAAAGAATCGTTTTAAACTTAATTATTCATAAAAAATGGGCAAAGTCCTGCTTTTTTTTCGTTTTCCTTAATGCTGCTTTCTCCCTTGACAGAAATACATTCCTGAGTCCTACAAGGAACGTGGACCTTCTATTTCTAGTTCTATCATTAGGAAAAAAATGTCTTTGGTACCAATTTTACATAAATTCTTGTCTGAAATCATCAGTAGGAAATCACTTCCTCCAGGATCTTCAGCATTTTAAGGATCTCAAAAAGTAAACCTCACGTGTTCAGAAACCTCACCAAAACGGTCAAAGAACTTTTCTGTAAAAAAATCTGGATTGATTTCTTCCCAGAAAGGGTTGTCAGGCACTGGAAGAGGAGTTTTGGAGTCCCCATCCCTGGAACTGTCCAAGGAACAACTGGGCTCTCTTCTGGTTGAACTGGTGTTGATCAAATGTTGGACTTGATGATCTTGGAGGTGTTTTCCAGCCTCAATGATGCCGTGATGCTGTGCAATCCACTGTAAATCCACTCAGCACCTGGAAACAGGCAAACAATTTATTCTAAATCCCTCCTCCTCCTTCTCCTCTCTCCATATGATCTGGAAACAGATGGGGCAGACAACCAAACAAACATTAAATGAGTCATTTCTGCCATGTCCTTCCCACATCAACGAATTCCAGGTGAGAAACCTCAAGTTTGAGGCAGCTTTGAGTGAGTTTCTTGATCAAACAGCTCAGGTCAGTTGTGACCAGAAGGATTTGACTCCCCCTGGGAAAATTCCCAGTCTCTAAAGATTTTTATAAATGCACATTTATTCTATCAGCAGAAAATATCCGTGCCTGCCTTCGGATGAAGTTTTTTCACAGCACTTTCCCAGATGAGTGATTAAAATAAAAACCAGAAATCTCACCACGACATTCCAACAACTTTTCTGCCAAAAAAACAAAAATAAAAGGGCATCTGATTTCTGTCGGTTGTGAGCAGCTGAGGTGATTTGTCATCTGTAAAGCAGGGTGATAAAACACCATGATCACACGGGTCTTCAGAAAACAACTTTCAAAGAGCTCTTCAGAGTGTGCTTTGATCAAAACATTTACAAAGCAGCAGCTTTACAAGAGGTTCCTGAGCATCAATCTTGATTAGGGTTATTTAGCAACCCAGCAGTAGTAGGGGAATGCACCTATGGAGCTCCACACATTCAGTGTCTGAGTTCTCGTCTTGCCCTCGAAAAGAAAGTTCTCATGAAGCTCAGAAGACAAGAGACAGTCTACAAGGCTTCTAAACTTATTCCTGGAATTATAAATAGAGCCAGAAAAAAGGTTGCTGGGAAAGGGTGTGTAATTCTAATTTTACTGCAAAAATACCAGAAAAAAAATAATGTCAATCCTAAGAATGCACAGAACATGATTTAACATAACCGTGGCTGATTGTGGCAGCACATCATGGAATCCTTAAGGGGAAGACCTTCAAGATCATCAGATCTAAACTTCAGCTGAACACCCCCAGATCCCCTAAACCATATCCCCAAAATCCACTTCTACTCATTGTGTGAACACTCCCAGGAATGGTTTGAACATTCCCACGTCCACCAGCCCATTCCGGTGCTTAACCACCACTCCAGTGCAGAAATCCTTCCTAACATCCAACCTGAACCCCCCCTGGTGCGACTTGAGGCCAAAATATTGATCAGATTTATGCTCCTGACTCTTCACAGCCCTGATTCCAAATAGTGCAGAAGAATCCCAGGCCGAAAATAACCCCGACCGACCAACCAAAAATAGAAGCCTCCCCAAAAGCCAGTTTAATTTAACCGAGATTCAGCTGGGAGACACGAAAATCGGCAAGGAGCGACCCATCAAGAGGCTGGCAGGAAACAACCAGGAGCACAAACAATGAGTCAGGAGCAGAGACTCCATCCCAAAACCCTCCTCCCAAGGAGGCACCGGCAAGGAGCGACCCAAGATCCCCAAATCTTTCCAAGGTGACTGAACCGAGGGTGATCCTTTCCTGGCTCCAGAACCATTGGTGCCATCAGCGTTCTGCAGCTCACCTCCAGTGCCAAGAAGACAAGGCCAGCAGAAGCTTGTTCCACACGAACACGTTGGGTGGGGAACACAACCCGAAAATAACACGGCTCACTCCTGTCTTCTCCTCTTTCAGGAGGCAATTCAGGTTTTCTTCTCCCCTCTCACTGACCAGTCCCTTTTAGCAATGTTGCACACACATAAAACGAGGGCAGAAAGGGTTTATTTAAAACACTCCACACCCGCTCCTGACTTCAGGTTGTGTTTTATGGACTTGGGTGAGTTTTGGTAGCAGAACACCAAGATAAAAGGCCATAATTCAGTTTTCTCTTTACTCTCTCTGCTTGCCTACTACAAATCTCTCTCCTCCTTTACGCCCTCACTGCAAGCTGCTGTTGACAACCTTCTCTCCTCAGCTCGTGCTGATTTAACACAGCTGCAGCCTCTCTCTCTCCATCCCTCCTGAAATCTCTTCCTGCTTCTTAACAACCCCAAACTTTCCTTTCCACTTCCACTGGTTATTTAGTTCTACTCGCAGCACGTTTGGGCTACTCAGTGTAGTAAATCCTACACAAACTGTGCCACACCAAGAGGAGAAGAGCTTCGTGAGCCCCTGAGATGAAGCCAATAAAAGAGGAGCAATTTTATCTGTGAGTATTATGAGTTAACAAAAGGAAATAATGTCTGGATTCCCCAGACTGGACTGGGAGGATCTGCTCTCTAAAAAGAAATGCAAAAACTAAAATATAAATAATACTTCTGACAGTTCAGATTTGATTGGATGGAGTGAGTTATATCTTAAAAGGTTTAGAGGTTCGCTATCTTGCTTTGTTTTAATTCCATTTCTCAGTACATAACACACCACCCAGAGATTATCAGGGGATGGAAAACCCCACAGCGCCCCAAAACCACCTTGTTCCCAAGGTCATCACTGGCTCCCACCTGTGCCACATTCCTTTAGGCTACTGGCCTGTATTTCTGAGATGGAAAACAAAGCTGAGTTCCTGAGGAGACAGAAGCAATTTCCCAGCCATGATCCTTTCTGTCACTTCACCTGACCAGGCGAGTAACTTCGAAAGCAGCAGCAGGAAAAAAGGGGAAAGAGCACAAGTGATGCAGGGTGGGAGCATTTCCAGCTACCTGGTCCCTCCTGCCACCCCACACACCTTCAGTGCGACACCTGATGAGAAATCCAGAGATTCCAGGTAGGAAAGGCACTAAAATGGCACCAAGGATCACAAACGGCTGCAGTGGTGCGTCCACACTTTCAGACACACTGGAGTGAGACTAAACCTGCCAGGGCAAACACAGGCTGGCCACTTCAGCCACCCAGCTTTTCCCAATGATTCCACACTGGAAAGCTTTCATGTTTACCCTAAGTTTCTTTTTCAAGAATATTCCATAATTTCACACACTTCACCCTTTTTATGGTGATGCTCTGGGAGCTGGGGCGGGGAGGTGGCTCCAGATGAGCCACTGGGGTCCCTCCCAGCCTGACCCACCCTGGGATTCTGTCACTCCAGATCTTTCAGAATCCAGCTGCAACCAAGATTTTGCCACCAGAGTTTTGGATTCTGCACCCTGATATATGGAACTCGACATTTTTGTGTTTCTCTATGTTCGCTGTTTGGTCATAAAGGTGTCAAAGACAGCAAGAAAAATAATCTGCACCTGCCCAATCCTATTTCATAAAAAAAAAACAGAGAAAAGGAACTTCTTACAAAGTCACACAGACATAAAAGCCACAGCTCTTCTGTGAATACAGACAAGTTCCGTGGAGCAAAGTGAGCTGTAAAGTTTAAGCCACAATTTCTTTCCAGAGTTTGAAATTCTGCTGCATGCAGGACTAAGCTGCACTTCAAGAAGCTGGAAAATTTTAGGCATCACGATTTGCTTTTGTCCACCTGGTACTTTTCCAGCAAGCAATGAACTTTTCTTGTCTCAACCAAGTTCACAAGGGCAAGGCCAGGCTTGGAAAAATCTATTTGTGGCTTTGCACCAATAATCCACCATTTTTCTGGTTTAACTTCATGACCTTTTTCTCCCATGTCAGTAGAGGCTGCCAGAAAGCAACTTGGCTTTATAACAAAGCCATTAGGAAGGAGCAAAAAGGAGATAATAAAAGCAAAAATATTTTAAAAAATCATTAGTACTGAAAATTTAGAAGTTCATAGGACTATTTCTTTATGATTTAAATTGATTCCAAACTTTTAAAATAATTGTCGTGATACCACATGACCACTTGGAGAAGTGTCCCCGCTGCTGTCAGTCACACTGCTCAAAAATTACACATTTGCCTCTGTAAAGTCAAAAAACCCTACAGTTTGTATGGGAAAAATACAGAAATACTTTCCCCACTTCTCTACACAGAACACGAAACACCTTCAACTATTTCAAAAAGATGAATTATGCTTCCAGCAATTTAACTTCCCATGTTGAACTATTTTCAGGGAAAACAGAGAGGGACTTTAAGTATCAAAACAACTAAAAATTGTTTGCCTAACTGCAGGATTTGTGGGTTGCAGGTTGTGCTTTCTCACAGGTCAGAGCTGCTGGGGTGAAGTCCCTGCACTGCTGCAGAGCTCAGGAAATGCAGCTCCAAGGAGGCGAAACTTCTCCGCAGAGGTGGAGAAAACACGTGCAGACTCTAGAGGGAGTTCTAACTTTGCCGTATTTTTCCCCTTAGAAACTTTTCATCAGTAGGTCAGAACCCAACAAATAACAGAAAAAGGCCGATTTTCTTTGGGGTATCTGCTTCTCCCCCCGCCCTCTGTTCCTGGGCAGAGTGGGAGCTGCCTGGTACCAAGGTCTGCTTCCTGCTGATACACAGATTTCAGTTTCCTTTCTTGCTTGATCACGAGGGAGAGAAAATCTGAATTTTCAGTGGTTCTTGGTGACTCTGGTGCTCCTTTGCCCTGAACATTCCACCAGGCCACGCAGTGTCCGGGAGAGGTGTGGTATTTAACGAGGATGAACCACATCAGGTCGTTAAATATCGAAGGAAACGAAGGCTTTGTAAAGATATTTTCACCCCCAGGAGTTATCTCCTCCCTAAGGCAGCAGAGCTGTCTGGGCACTCCCGCTGCAAATTCCCAGTGTGGCTTTGTGTGCGCTGAGACATTCCCAGCACAGGAATATTGGATAACAGGGATAGCCAGCGAGTCTCCACGCTCCCAGGAATCCCCGAACTCGAGTTTAGCTTTGCCCAGCCTCTCGAAGGAAGGGGCTTTGCCTGCAATTCTGCACTTGGCAAAAGTCAGACGGTCCCACAGTGGGCAAGGCTGGGGAGGATCACAGCGGGGCATCTGCTCCAGGAGGCAGTCCCAGGATGGGGTCCACATGGGTCTGGAATAGCCCCGGGGAGGGACACTCCAGAGCCTCTCTGGGATCTATCCCAGCGCTCACAGCCAAGTTCTGCCTCCAGTGCAGGGGTAATTCCCAGGATCAGCCCTGCCCATTCCTCTGGTGCCATTGCTGGGCCCCTGGAGCAGAGCCTGGGCCCTGCTCGGAGCCCTCCCTGCAGCCAGGGACACCCAGGGACACCCTGGGACACCCAGGGACACCCTGGGACACCCAGGGACACCCTGGGACACCCAGGGACACCCTGGGACACCCAGGGACACCCTGGGACACCCAGGGACACCCAGGGCTCAGGGACCCTCTCAGCTGGGTCTCCTCTCGAGGCTGAGCAGCCCCAGCTCCCTCAGCCCTTCCTGGGCACCGAGATGCTCCAGGCCCTTCCCCATCTTCACAGAGCTCCAGGAGCTCCCTGACCCTGCTGTGCTGAGGAGCCCAGAGCTGGACACAGCAGCACAGACATGCCCCCAGGGCTTGGAAGAGGGGCAGGATCACTCCAGATGTGCCTCCAGGGCCGGGCAGAGGGGCAGGATCACTCCAGATGTGCCTCCAGGGCCGGGCAGAGGGGCAGGATCACTCCAGATGTGCCTCCAGGGCTGGGCAGAGGGGCAGGATCACTCCAGATGTGCCCCCAAGGCTGAGCAGAGGGGCAGGATCCCTCCCTGACCTGCTGGGAATGCTTTTCCCAATGCATCCCAGGATCCCACTGCCTTCCAGGCCCCCAGGGAACACCGCTGGCTCCAGTTCCCCCCAGCTGCAGGAAGAGCAGCCCAGAATGCAGCTGTGGCACCCACACTTAGACAGCATTTTGAAATAAAAGCACCTTCTTTGCAACTCTGGTTGAATTTAAGAGCTCACAAATACAGCACTGATGGCTGGATATCAAGAAGCCAAAAAAAACCCACGTAGAACATGATATAAATTCCCAGTATTCCTTTATATTGAAGGGGAGTTTAAACAATCTAAAATTGCAGAATTCTTCCGCTTTAACGCACAGCAGCTCATCTGAGCTGAAGAAATTCATAACAACTGGAATAAAGGCTGGTAACCCTTTATCACTGTGTTTTCCTGGTAATCTAACATCTCCTTTCACTCCTGTTATTAATTACTGTCTCCAAAACAGATTAAAATGTTCCTCTTCCAGTAAAGATGACAATTTACAGGGAGGGAAAAACAGCAAAACTCAGGACCACTCACAGTCCTCAGGGAAGTTTGCTGCCTGTTGAAATATTCTTTAATACACAAAAAAGATATTTGCATTTAATTTTTTTTTCTCAAAGGATAATGTGGCAAGTTGCATGGATAGAAAGTCAAAATATCCATAGAAAAAACTCTTGATAGAATTCAACATATGGATTTTAGGAGTCACCTTCCTTGTGTTACCAGGGAAGAAAGAAGAACACTTCAGACAGGTGTCTACCTCTCAGCCTTTATCTCCCACTTCTGCAGGGTTTTGTGTTGCCACAGTAGCACCAGAATCTACAAAAAAATTCATCTATAACATCCCTGAGCCACAGCTGCCCCCTGACCACTCCGTGGTTTCATTTCGAGGAGTAAAACCAATCAAAATTTAGTCACTGGAACAATGAGGACAGGGAAAAAGCAGCAAACTGCGCTGTGACTCCTCATTTTTCAAGCCCTCTTTCATCCTGTTTCCCAAACTTGACTCTGTTTCAAGTCAGTGCTGCAGGATGGAGCTCAGCTGAACTTGGGAGATCTTTCCAGGCATCATCAGGAGCACTCTGCTGTCAGCACTCGCTGCTGGACCCACTGCGGGTGCTCAAGGCTTTCCCATTCCTCTGTTCCACTTTGTGGATAACCAGAAAAAAACCCTGCAATCCAACTCCCAGAAGCATTTGTGGGGTGATTTTCCCCCAAATATGACAGCACAGAAGCCAGGAGGAGGAACTCCAGCCTCGCATCTTTTTGCCCTTTCCCTGTTTTCAAGCCCTCTCCTCGGCATGCAGAAATTAAAGCCTTTACACAAAGTGTGCTTCTTTCTCCTCGATATTGATTTAAAACCATTTTTTCATAACAGGCTCTGAACAACAGGGGAAAAATACAACCCACATTTTCCTCCTGTCCAGAAGAAGCAATGGGATAATGGACTGGCTGAAAAGGTGTTTTCCCCAAAGGCACTCACGCCTCAGCCATGAAGGAAATTGCCTGTTGGTGTAAATATGCCAAATGGCTACTTAGACACTCACAAGCTGAAATATTCCTTCCTAACTCTGCATCACAGGCTTTTTTATTGCTGCTGGCACAGCCTGTGACAGCAGGGAAGAGTTTTCAGGGTACTGCAATGCTGAAAACCAGTGGGATGTTGTTTGAGCAGAGGGATGTTGGCCTGAGCAAGGGTCACAGGGCTGGTAGGGACAGCAAACGGGCCTTTGCTATCAGTAATTCAAACCAGTAATGAACCAGTAAAACAAACCAACAAAAGGTATTAGGGCTTTGTTTTTTGAGAGAGAGTTACTGGGCATTGGTGAGGCACCTCCAGTGCTGCGTCCAGTTCAGGGCATATCACTGCAAGAAGGACATTGAGGGACTGGAGCGTGTCCAGGGAAGGGTTTGGAGCCCCAGGAGCAGCTCAGGGAGCTGGGAAAGGGGCTCAGCCTGGAGCAAAGGAGGCTCAGGGGGGACCTTGTGGCTCTGAGGGGGCAGCCAAGGGGGGCCGGGCTCTGCTGCCAGGGAACAGGGACAGGAGGAGAGGGAACGGCCTCAGGCTGGGCCAGGGGAGGCTCAGGGTGGACATGAGCAGGAATTTCCCCACGGAAAGGATTGTTAAGCACTGGAAGTGCCCGGGGAGGCTTGGAGTCCTCATCTCTGGAGGTGTCTAAGGAATGGCCGGATGTGGCAAGTCTGCCGAAGAGGGAATAATAAACCCCAAAGTTTCAAACCAAGATCAGACTAATGCCTGGATTTGGGAGGGTTGTTCAGAGTCGGATTTTTTGATTCATTACATCAACAACACATCAGGGGTACAGCAGGTCCCCTTTGCTCCCTCTGAAGAGGGTCACCACTGCTCCCACCCTGAAACCTCCACCACCCTCTGGTACCGACCCAGCTCTCCGCTGCCCACAACCTCACCGGAACATTCTGATCTCTCACGGTGCTGAGGAAAAAGCGAGGTCTAATTTCCAGCTGATTTTTTACAATCATTTGGAAGTAAATGATACTTGCACTTGAATTATTTCACAGCCATAAGCCAGTGCATTTCAGTGACCACTGATGCAATCTGTGTATCTGATGACTCGTTATGAGACACTGATGGCTGTTTAATATGTCCTAAAAATAACCTTGAGACAACAGGAGCTCAAAGCATTCCATAATTACATTCCTCGGTAGGGAGCAAGTTCCACAGCTGACATATGGAAAGACCCAACCGCTCTTCCATTCAAAACAAACAAAAATATTCCTATTCTTTCAACTGGTAACTATTGAATATTTCAACTGTTTCACTGTAAAGCGCTCAGTGAGTTTCTAAAGAGCACTTGGTAACTCCCTCCTCACTTTTAAAAGCACTCGGGAGAGGGAGAGAAGCGCAGAACTTGCTAAGTGAGGCCGCAATGAGAAAAACCTCAGCATCCTAAAGACACCTTATAACCACCTCACAACTACGACTCAGCATCGTTGAGTGGAGGAAATAATTCAGCCTGCCAGCAGATGGGACCACGATGTGCTCGATCACCACCTCCCAGCCGCAACCTTCCTGAAACCCCCTCAAGATAAACACTCCAAATTATTTCAGCTCGCGGCGACCCTTCAAGATGGGCTAAAGCTCTCCTCCAAAAGCCCCCTTGGCTGCTTTGTCATGCACATCTACCGAGCTGCACGCAAAGGTTTCGGGAATAAATGGAGACCTGCGGCTCGAGCAGCACAAAGGACAAACCTCGACAGCTCAGGAGAGAAATACCAACACTCGCATATGCTCGGACAGCCGTAAATCAGCGAGATTGCCTCGAGCTTCTCGTCCGAGATTGGACTCAAATGCATAGGTTGACCCTTCAGGAAGAGCAGGGAAAAAAAACCTCTAAGCCCAGGAAAGGAGGTGTAGAAGCCCAGCAGATTTACAGAGCCAGCAGCCAGCGCGAAAGTCGCCAGCTTACTCATTAGCCTGCTTCCACACAGGAGAAATAATGAAAAAAAAATAAAGAAACAGCAAAATCCAGCCCCTGTGACAACGTTTTAACAGCAGTGGTTAAGATTAAAGGCAACCTCCAGACCCTCCCAGCCTCTAAAACACACACTTTCATTCCTAAGGTGTCCTTTCATCCTATTTCCCGTGCGTTGCTGTTGCTCAAATCAGCACTGCAAAAGTACATCTCTGCGGAACTTAAGAGGATTTGGGGGGACATCTGAAACACCCTGCACATCGGCTTTAGGCTGCTAAACCCGCTCCAAGTGCAGGGGATTTCCTCCCTGGCTTTTCTGCTCCGTGCCGGGGAAAAGCCGAGGTGATGGGTCAGGCGCATGCAGCGCCTGAGCCGCGGTCAATGAGCTGCTAAGCGCGGCTTAAACCGCTCTCAATAGCGGAGATCCCCACGCCCCGGTAAAGCTGGAAATCCCCAGGGAATTGCTAAAAAACGAGGGCTAAGCAGGTCGTTTTCTGAGAGTCGGAGAGTCTGGGCGGCGACGCCCAAGAGTCAGGAAAGCTCCGTTTTAAAAGAGTCAAATAGGAGAGAAATGGGGAGCTCAAAACGTTTTGCAAAGGAGAGGAGCAACTCCCCAAAGTCCCTTCCAACCTGAGATATTCCGTGATTTCCACCCCTTCGTAAAACGACAGAAAATACGCAGGAGCTGAGAGGGAGGAGATGCAAACAGAACAGCCAAGGTGAAAGCTGTGCTCTCCAGCTACATCTGCCACCTCGCCAGACGGACACAGCACCATGGCAGGCTGTGCAGATTTCCCCAAGAACTCAGGAAATCCAAAGAAATCCAGGCTTTTTTCCCTGAGGGTTTTACTTTCCCAACCCGCCTCCCGTGGGTTATTTCCGTGCGATCGCAAAAAAACTGACCAAAAAAACGTCCACAAAACAAACCGCATAAATAAACAAACAAACACCAGGAAGAATAATGTAAAATATCAGTTTTTCTGAGTTTCTAGGCAAAGGAGAAGCCTCAGCCCAAGTCCAGCCAGCTGAGGAGCATCTACCTCTTCAAATCCTCATGCATTATGTAGTTTAAATTATTAACCAGAACACTAATGATAACTTTATCCTCCCGCTGATCACCTCTCTCGGGCAGCTCGATATTAACACGAGCTTGTTCTTCCCAGCTCGTTTAGTAAGCAGGAGCTCATTTAAATCAGCATATCCTTCAGGAACGACCCACGTGAATAATGATCCCCCAGCTCGTTTTCGTACAGCAGGAGCGATTTACTCGGTGCTTTAGGGTTTCTGAGAGCGGCTCGGTGCTCAGTCCCCAGCCTGGGAGCAGCGTTGGCAGCGCCAGCATCTCCTGGTCGGGGTTTTGGTGGCTTTTTGCGCGTCACTTCCCCGACACGCGTGGGAGGGAGCCCAGACAGCCAGAGAATGCCTCGGAACACCTTCCTCACTACTCAGGCCTCGTCGGAGACGCTTTCCCTCCGTTTGTCCTCCTCAGATGAGCACGTGTTGTTCTTTTTATCCGCCGAGACCCCCGGCGAGGCAGGGGCTGCAGTGGGGACGCGCGTGGGAACGGCGCTGCTCGCACTTCTCCCGCCTCCAGCATTTATCTATTTATTTATGTTCTGCCGATTCCGCTGGGGTTCAGAGCTGAGCACCCATCAGATCCCTCAGCGATCCCCCAAACGGGCGGGCTGACCCCCACAGGTGGTCCCGCTTCTCCCACCTCCAGCATTTATTCATCATTTTGTTGTACTGATCCCTGTCGGGGTTCAGCGCTGAACACCCACCAGGTCCCTCAGCGATCCCCGAAAGAGGAGGGGACTGACCCTCCCCGGTGACCCCCAGCTCAGCCTGCCTGGATTCCTGGGCACTGCTCCCACCGTGGCTTCCCTTGGAATGTGCATTTTGTCCTCCTGTCCCTCGGACCTCAGCGCTCCACGGCTCCACCATGGAACACCTGAAGAGGGAATCGCCCTCAACGAGCTCCTAAAGGGTTCCCACCCTTCAATCCACCCCACTGCGCGCCCTGCACCAGCCCCTTCCTTTTCCTCTCTGCTCCAGCCTATCCTGCTCTTTGCCAGCCTATTTTCCTGGCAATGGTTCGTTTTAAATCCAACAGGAGCCAATGCTAGAACGCCTTTCCTCTTGTCCCCTTTTTCTCCCGTAAAGTCCCTCTACCAGAGAAGCTGGAGAGGGATCTTCGACACGGGAATGCAGTTCCAGGAGAGGAGGGAATGGCTCCACAGCGACAGAGAGGAGCTTTAGATGGGATATTGGGAAGGAATTGTTCCCTGTGAGGATGGGGAGGCCCTGGCACAGGGTGCCCAGAGCAGCTGTGGCTGCCCCTGGATCCCTGGAAGTGTCCAAGGCCAGGTTGGATGGGGCTCGGAGCAACCAAAAGTGTAATACTCCCCCAAATCCCTTCAAGATCTATTTTACATCACAGCTCCTCTAGCAAAATTTAATGTGTTTCCGTAGAAATTCCACTTTTCCCCAGTTTTCTTCCTGGAGAAAAATTAGCAAATCCATCCATGATGTTTTTCCAACTCTCATTTGTAGCTTGCTACGGGCTCCAGCCTGTGTAAATAATGTCATGGGCCCGTTTTATACCATCATCCATAAAATGTGCCAGCAGAAGAGATCCCGTGGGCACAAACAGTTGTTGCACTGAGAGATCCCATAAAGCCAAACCCTTGGGATGTGCAATCTGCCCGGAGCACTTTGCATTAGCACTGTGACTTTTCCCAAACATAATGACCTTGGTCATTATTTAAATGACTGCTGCTCGGATTTTCATCTTGGCTGTTCCAGAAGCAGTTTTGAAGTGGTGTTTCTGTCTTTTCAGACTCCTGCTGCGGCTCTGGAAGGGGTTTTTAATCCCTGTGAGCAGCCCCAGTTAATGACAGCAGATCTCGTGGACAGGTGAAGTGACACCAACCCCTGGCTGAACATCACAGACACCCAGAGAAAAGCTCTGGACATCGGTCTCATTCTGAGGCTGCTTTAAAAGGGAAGGAGGAATGATCTGTCTGACCTTTTGTGCTTGCTTTTGCTTCTTCTCCAGACTTTGTGCCCCAGCAGTGCTGGGCTGCTGTCACGACCTGCCCTCCCCAGCTGAACAGCCAAGCATCTCCTGCCAGAGCGCTCCACGATGTTTTAGTCCACTCTAGCTGGGCTGGCCAAGGTTTAGTCCCTGTTTTAGTGCACCCTAGCTGGGCTGGCCAAGGTTTAGTCCCTGTTTTAGTGCACCCTAGCTGGGCTGGCCAAGGTTTAGTCCCTGTTTTAGTGTACCCTAGCTGTGCTGGCCAAGGTTTAGTCCCTGTTTTAGTGCACCCTAGCTGGGCTGGCCAAGGGTTTTAAACACTTTCTGTGAATTCTACTCTTGTCAACACAACCCCTCACACAGCGATTGGTGGCACAATGGATACTGACCAAGGAGAGAGGAGAGGCCACCGTGTTCAGCTCTGGAGCCCCAAAGATCAGAAGGACAAGGATCCGCTGGACTGAGTCCAGAGGAGGCTGTGAGGATGATCAGAAGGCTGAAAACAGGCTGAGAACATTTGGGTTGATCATCTTGAAGAAGAGAAGGCTCCAGGGAGACCTCAGAGCCCTTTCTGGTTCCTAAAGGGGCTCCAGGAGAGCTGCAGAGGGACTTTGGGAAAGGGATGGAGTGACAGGAAACAGGGAATGGCTTCCCACTGCCGGAGGGCAGGGATGGATGAGGTATTGGGAAGGAATTCTTCCCTGTGAGTTCTCTTCTGACATTTTTTTCAGCTGCACAAGGCCAGTTCAAAGCCTTTTCCAGCTGTGCCAGCTGCAGCCCTCAGCACTCACCCTGGGCTCTTTCTCCTTCCAGTGCCCAGGTCGGGATGAGGAGCTCCCAGGGGAAGATCCTTTCACGCCATGGTACCCAAACCCTAAATTATTTTGCCTCTAGGCTGGCCTAGGACTGGTTTCAAGCCCCCTTCCTCTGCCTCATTCCCTTACCAGCTTCACATAAAGTGCAAGTGAACGCTGAATTTCGCTTGGGTAACATTTCAGGAATATTCTGTAAAAAGCAGGGCTGGGCAGATGCAGGGAAATCCAGAATATTTCCCTTTTTTCCTGCAAGTTCAGTGCAATATTGTGATCAAATGATTTCTGCTTCTCCTTAGATCCCCAGGAACGTGGAAAAAGGGTCAGTACCTGACATTTCCAAGTGCAGCAGCACTGACCACTTTATCTTCAGAGGGACTCGAGGCAGATTGCTGTGCAATTGAGTTACCTTGGTAACACCAGACAGCTTGGAGGCTCACAAATAATTATGTCACCTTGCCAATCTGCCTGTGCACCTCCCAGGAATGCAGATCAAGCAATCCATTGCTTGAATCACTCCAATTCATTGGCCTCCCTTGGAGGGAAAGCGCTGCTGCTTTGCCTATGGAAGTAGCTTCCTTTCAGTGGGAATTCCCACAGCTTTTAATAGGATTTTGGTTTTTTCCACTAAAAAAGAAATAAGTCTTAAAGGACCTGGTTATTTCTTGCTTCTGAAAGCACTTTGCATAAATGGTATGACATGGCCTCAAAACAATATTGTCTTGATTTTCTTCGGATTAGATGCACTCAATTTTCAGTTGGGAATTGCTCTCTGGAGCAGCAGGGTTTGGAATACCAGAATCTAGTGAACCTTGCATAGACAAAGAAGGGAACTCCTCTTTTCATGGATGGAAACTGTGGATGATGATGAAAACCAAGTCATTGTGTCCTGCAAGCAAAAGGAAGTGTGAATGAAGCCTCCTAAAGAGTTATTTCCTAAAAAAATATTTACTTTCTCTGGGCAACCTGTGCCAGGGCCTCCCCACCCTCACGGGGAACAATTTCTTCCCTATATCCAACCTAAATTTGCACTTTTGTCATAGTCTTGCTTCCAGGATCACCCTTTTTTTAAAGGAAATTTTTCTCTCTCTCCATGACTGGATTCCCTTGTACATGGTAAATCTCTTGTCCTGACGGTGCAGCTGAGCAAAAAAATCAGGAACTTTTTTCTGAACTTCGTTTCTTTAATTAACACTTAACAATAAGTACTAAATGAGAGTCCTGACTTTTAGGGAAGATCCTTTCACGCCATGGTGCCCAAATCCTAAATTGTTTTGCCTCTAGGCTGGCCTAGGACTGGTTTCAAGCCCCCTTCCTCTGCCTCATTCCCTTACCAGCTTCACATAAAGTGCAAGTGAACGCTGAATTTCGCTTGGGTAACATTGCAGGAATATTCTGTAAAAAGCAGGGCTGGGCAGATGCAGGGAAATCCAGAATATTTCCCTTTTTTCCTCCGAGCTCAATGCAATATTGGGATCAAATGATTTCTGCTTCTCCTTAGATTCAAGTAATATGGAGAAAGGTCAACATCCACACCTAAACCAGCCCTGTCCCACGGAATCATGGAATAATTAAAGGTGGGAAAGCCTTCCAAGATCACTGAATCCACCACCAAACCATGTCCTCAAGCACCACATCCACACATTTTTTCCAGGGATGGTGATTCCATCCCTTCTCTGGACAGCCAGTTCCAATGTTTCACACCCCTTCCCGTGAAGAAATCTTCCCGAATATCCAGCCTACAAACAATGACTAATTCCTCACAACCTTTCAGCAGCCAGGCTTAGCCTAGAACAGGCTTCAGCTCCTCAGTGAGAAGAGCCAGATCTTCAGGCAGCACCTTGGGAAGCTTTAAAGGATTTTCCAGGAATTGTGGGTTTGGGTTCAGTGTCAGAAGAACTGCTCAGCATCCCTTGGTACCCTGGGTTAAATGAGCAGATAAAGAGTTTTTACCACTCTGGATGTTAAACCCCCCATGGAAGCCCGGCCACAAGTGCACAAATGGGAGTAAGGCTGAAGGTTTGTGTTTCTCTCCCTGAAAACATTGGAAGCAGCTGGATTTTCACCTGGTGGCCCCGTTGCAGCCCCAGCGAGGACAATGCAATTATCCACCTGAGTGCTAATTGCAGGAGTCGGTTATGCACCAATATGGATATTTATTACCCACAATGGATGGTTCTGGATCCCCAACCCATGCCAAGCAGCTGTTTGTTTTCCAGGAGACAGCTGTTATTGGGATTCAATTCCTGATTTTTTTCCGAATGTCACAGGAAGAAACACGGCGTGTTAGCTCACAGCTGCATCAGCTGCTCCCCAGAATTAATGACATTTCGGGAAACCACACGTGGATTTGCATTATTAATGAAGATTACTCATTACCATCTCCGTGTTTTACGCCGTGACCTGACAAAAACTACATTAAAAAAATTGCTCTGAGCCAGCACAGAGCTGGTTTTTGCCTCTTAATTTTCATGTTATTGGAAGCTCTACAGTAAGTCTCAATTATAAGGGAGACTCTGCCTTGTTCAAAAGTATCTTTGATTCCAGACAGGTACTTCTTGCTCGGTGTCACAGCAATAAAAGTTTAACTGGGATAAGAACCCCATTTTACAAGGTCCAAAGACAAAGAGAGAGAGACAAACAAATGAAATTAAAACGCCAGCCTAGAGCGAGGGCAGGTAGCACTCTTGTTTCTACATTGCAAATAAAAATAACTGTGTATAAATATATAAAATCTTTTTTTTTTTTCAAAATCCAAGTCTTTTCTTTCTCTTTGAACAAAGTGATCAATGCCTTTGAAAGCACCACGGCACAACTTTGCCAAACCAAAGTCTGAGCTCCTCAGAAAAGATGTGAAAATTTGGGCTCTAAATCAGCTTTGCCGGGGTCAGAGGAGATCATTGAAAGATCAAATCCCTTTTTCGGTGTGTCAGGAATGAGCTTTTCTCCTCTGCCTGGTCCTCATTTCGTTGGTACAACAAGAGCTGAGTTTCCAAGTTTGAACTGCATGATATATTGGAGCAGCATTTTAAAACTTAATATGGCTCTACAATAGTTTAATCAACCCCTGAGAGAACAGACAATTTCCTTGCCATCATACCAACCCCGCCTTCTTAAAAAAAATCTTTGTTTTAATAAAAAATAATGAAATGAGACCACATAAATAGCAGAGGGGACACCTCCCGCTGTCCCAGGCTGCTCCAAGCCCTGTCCAGCCTGGCCTTGGGCACTGCCAGGGATCCAGGGGCAGCCACAGCTGCTCTGGGCACCCTATGCCAGGGCCTCCCCACCCTTCTCAGGGAAAAATTCCTTCCCAAAATCCCATCTAAACCCATTTTCTCCCATTTTGAAGTCATCCCCCCTTGTTTTATCCCCACAGTCCCTCTCCACCTTCCGATGCTGCTCTGAGGTTTCCCCACAACCTCCTCTTCTCCAGGCTGAGCAGCTCCAGTTCCCTGAGCCTGGAAGGATCACCAGCCGTGGATCACCCCCTGGAACCACCCTGTCACACTTGGGAGGACTGTGAAGGAATTTGGCCTCCTCTGGGAGTGGGAATCTGAATCAGCCGTGGGAGGAAAGGCTGCCCGACTGAGCTGGATTCAAGGAAAGGTGGAGCAAGGGGAAAGAATCACTTGGAAATAAGCTGCTGCTGTGAAATACACAAGAGAAGTTCTTAAAATGACTTTAAGACACTTTAAATATCCTGTTGCCTCATGCATTAAAATAAGACAATTGATTGAGCCTGTTCCAATGAACTATGAACTTCAAGCATTTTTACTTCTGGCTACGGCTCCTTCCTCCAGCATAAAAATGACAGATCTGTGACTTCTATTTTTAGCCAGAATTTTAACTTTGAAATAGCAAAAATACAGGCAGTGAGAGTACCAGCAGTGAGAAGAGGTTTCCTGCTTCCATCCTACTCCCTCTTCACGGGTTAATTCTTCATTAGCATCAGCGCTGAAGGGGAAATCAGCAGCACAAGGAGGATGGAAATATTAATGTCTCCATTTGGGAGCATTTTCAACATGATTTCTTTTAAGTGATATTGCTCCAAAGGGTCACTTAAATGCATGTATTTACATATATAATAGAGATAATATTTTGGCATGGATTTCCATGGCATTAATGGGCCATATTTTTGCTGCCCTATAAAGTTGTGGTTGAAACAGAGCGTGAAGTTAAGGGTTGGCTAAAGCTGTGGCTGCAGCTTTGGTGTGTGCTGCAGTCAGATGTTCCTACAGGCCAACCTTTGAGCCTTGGGCAGGCAGGAATAGAGATCTGATCCTGGCCATGCACTTACTAATGGGGTCAGCTGGAATTTAATTATCTGCTTGTACTTTCAATTACCTGAGCATGTGAGCACGGGATTTTATGCACCCAGGACCTCAGGGAGCCCTGGGAAGGATGCAGCTGCAAAGCAGCAGGTGAAAACACACATTGGTCTGGCCAATTTCTGCTTCCAGTTCCCAAAAATCTAATAATTTCAGAAAAAAAAAAAAAAAAAGAAAAGCATTTAATACTTCTTCCAATTTTCTTGGCTCATATTTTACGAGAGGATTTTGGGATTGGGGCACTGAAGGAGTTCAGTTTAGCTCTTGGTTTTGCTCCAGACTGCTCGTGTCACATCAGGGAAGTCATTTAACCTCATGGTACCTCGGGTCCCATCTGTGTTGTGGGAGAAACACAACCTGCCCGAGAGAGACCGTGAGGAGACAGGAAAACCTGAGGGGAGTGTCAGACACAACAGCAATCTGGCCTGGAGAAATACAGACACTGAAAACAGGTTTGCATTCCCCTCTCTTTGTAATTCACAGGTATCCTTTAGCTCTGAAGGATAATTCACATCAGCACGAGGAGGAATTAAACATCAGCACCTTAATTCTGAAGCCCCTCATACACGGCTCACTTTGAGATGTCGTTGGTCTAAAAAGCCAAGAAAAAAGCAAAGCAACGGGCAAGAAGATCCTTTGCTTTCAACTAATTCCATAGAAATGCTTAATTCCTAGCACTCCAAAAGGCCATTTTCCTCTTAAATCCACGGCTTTTAGCTTTAAAAGCTGGTAAAACATGCCAAGTAAATAGGTAATAGCATGGCTGGGCTGTATTCAGTGCTGGCATCACTCAGGAGAGCACAGGCTGCTCTGAGGGAGTTTTTAGCTTGCAGACCACGCTGGAAATCCTCCATGCCTGGATTTTGGAGTGGCTCATCTTCCCTGGTAACCCAGCAGTGCCTTGGCCTGTTCATCAATGGATTCAACTCAATAAAGCAGAGGCAAGAGTGCATTAATTAGAGGCAAAGATGTGTCGGGTGAATCTGCACTGCAGTGAAATAGGGAAAACTAAAGGGACTGTACAGACCTGGTTACGGCCTCTAGGTCACAGCGTGGCTGCTGCCCATGGCCAGCCCAGTGCTCCAGCTGCCCCCAGGCTGGAGTCATTAGGGCTGGAAAACACCTCCAAGGTCGTCAAGTCCAACCATGCACCCAGCACTGCCGTGTTCAGCACAGAACCCCGTCCCCAAGTGCCACATCCAGCCTTTGGGGCACTTGCAGGGATGACGACTCCAGCACTGCCCTGGGCAGTTGTGCCAGTGCCTGATCACCTTTTTAAGTGAAGAAATTGTTCCTAATATCCAATCTAAATTTCCCCTGGCCCAGCCTGAGGCTGTTCCCTCTCCTCCTGTCCCTGTTCCCTGGCAGCAGAGCCCGACCCCCCCCGGCTGCCCCCTCCTGTCAGGGAGTTGTGCAGAGCCACAAGGTCCCCCCTGAGCCTCCTTTGCTCCAGGCTGAGCCCCTTTCCCAGCTCCCTGAGCCACTCCTGGGGCTCCAGAACCTTCCCAGCTCCATTCCCTTCCCTGGACACGCTCCAGCCCCTCAATAATCCGTATTACAAATAGAGCTAGTGTGCTGTAATTCCAAGTGAACGGGAACCAAACCAGGATTTCCAGGTCCAGGAATTCACTTGGTGATTTTCAGCCCTGCCAAGCAGAATCCCCCACTCTGGAGCAAGGGAAGGAACCAGAGAGCTCTTCCCATTCCTCAGCTCTGTTCCCTTTCCTGGATATGCTCCAGCCCCTCATGGGGAAGCCCAAAAACCAGTGCCCATCTTTTGGTCATTAACTGGTGAAACTCATCCGGGCAGTGCCCAGGAGCAGGCGAAGAAGAGCCACAGATGTCTCCAACCTTCACAAGGAAACAGCAGCCAGCAGCTGGGCCCTGATAAAAACTGGGCACACTGCCATGGATATGAGGGAGCAGATTTATCCCTGGGGCTCTTCTTTGTGGTGGGAACTTCCTGATTGAATGAGGATAGAGGAAGGATGGACGGGACACAGCGCTGGGCTGTCACCTCGGTCTCCTCTCCATCACAAATGCTGGTTGGAAAGACAGGATGTGCCCAGATGTGAAAGACAAGAGGCAGACAAGGAACGAATCGAGGGGCTGAGAGTTCGTGGAGCGTTTTCAATCCAGAAGCCAAGAACAAGTCAAAACAAGCCTGGTAAAGGAAGGGAAAATGCAGATTTTTCTCAGGCAATGCTCACTGGTGTTGGAGGCACAGCTCCTTCTGCAGAGCCCACGGGGAGGCTCGGGGTGGTGCCTCCAGAGCTGCAGCCTGGCTTGAAAGGAAAGCCCAAACACCAGCGTCAGCAAGAGTCTAACAAACACCTGCCTCAAACTGGGAGGTGTAATGAGGCATCCTCTGTGACACACACAGAGCACTGCGGGAACTCGTGCTCGTGGAGTTCTGTGAGAACGCTGTGATTTAAGGTTTATACATTACTGGGGTTTTTCTGCGTTCGTCTCGGAATGATGCAAACAGCAGCGCTTTGGACTTCGTTCCCTCCTTCATACAAAATGCACGTTGGATTTCTGCTTCTAATGGATTATTCTAATTAAAGCCGTTGTTTTTGTTTGTCAGCCTGGGTTCCTGTCACTTCTTCAGGTTTTGGCTTTGTGGAAGCGACAGAAATCCTTGAGCTGGTCCAATTTATCGTTCTCAAAATTTAATCGCAGTTACTCAGAACTTACAACAACAACTAACGAGGGAGTAACTTCTCCCATGCTCCAGCCCTCAACCCCACGTGCACAAATATTCTTCCTTGACGTCACCAGAAGATTTTTTTCAAGAGCAGAGCAGTTTTAAGCTGGAGTATCTGAATTTTAAGGGGATTTTTCCTGTAGCTGGCACAGAGGCTGAAGCACTCAGGGGTGAACGTTGGGAAGAAGGAAAAGGAGCGGTAGGGAGAGACTGGAGCAGGGGTTGGGTGGGTGGAAAAGGAGATGGGAGAGGGGAGCCAGTTTTCATTTCTCCAGTGAAATTTTAGAGAGCAGGACAGAGGAGGCTGCAGGGCTCGCTGGCAAAACCTGACCATGAGAAGTGTTTCTGATTTAAACAGAGGAGTGGAGATAATTTATTGGTATTGTTACATTGAATAAGTGCATCGTGGAAGGAGCCAGAGGAGAGGGGAATGGAGGCAGCTGCAGGGCTGATTTACAGTGACATTTGAGGATGAGAGAATACTGAGAAAACAGCAGTTCTGTTGGGGGAGGGGGAAGAAAAAAGGAAAGACAGAAGGAGAAAGTGAAAAAAAAAATAAGATTTGAAGGTTATGATCAAGAATTCCTGTACCTTATAACTAAAGCAGAGGAGATTCATGGCCTCAAGTACCTGCTGTGCAGAGCTCTGTAGTCAACTAGAGAGAAATGACTTTGCTATTCAAGAGCTTTAAAAGATAGCATGGAATAAATTAACAATTTACATCTGGATTTAGCAACTCCTTAAACGCATTGTATGTGCAATCTCAGTCTCCAGTGCAGGCACCCTTTTCCTCTTTTTTATCCTTTCTAAGCAAAATCTGGATTTCTGTTGCAGCACTTTTGCTCCTTTTTATCCTTTCTATGCAAAATACAAAGTTCTAGAACAACAATTGAGATTTGTCATTGTGATCCCAAATTCCTGTGTTATATTAACCCATATCTAAGTCTCCTCCGCTAAGGATCAGGTTATGAAGTTTTCATATTTTAGCTGAAAAATTTCATATTTTAGGCTGCTGGTGGTGTTTCTCTGATTTGCCATAAAAATATTTACCCAAAAGACAATTATATAGAGTAAAGAAGGAATGTGAGTACACATAACAAAGGGAAAAAATTGATTTTTCGAATGGATCTCTACCACCTTGGATATTTTAGACAGAATTCACCTTGTTAACTGCAAATACAAAGGTTGGACTTAATGATCTTGAAAGTCTTTTTCAGAGTCTTAATGAGTCTCTGATTCTGAAGATGTGTGGTCAGCTGTGACTAAAATCCTCATTCTTCAGCCCACAAATTACAAATTAATCTCCAGGGTTTTTGTTCTGAGAGTTTTACCTTCCCTGGACCCCAAAAGGGAGAAAAAAAAATCGCTTGTATAATATCACTGACACAACTACTGCAATATATTACCCCAGAGAGATAAATTGATTCTCATCTTCACTAATGATACGGCAAAAAAAAAAAAAGAAAAAAGGGAAAAATTGGCAAATTTCACCCCAATGAAATCAGGAAGTAGAGACAGCAAGTAGAGACATTAGAGATGTGACATTAGAGATTCAAATGCTTCAAAATAACACAGCTTTGGAAAAAAAAAAGAAAAGATAATTGAAAGCACATTAGTGGGGAGGAAGGGGATGGAAATGTGGATGTGCTGGAGCGATGAGCGCTGGCTGATGGAATATTCCTGAGCTGGGGCAGCAAACACGGGCTGCTGCCAGCCACAGGGCACCAGTGCTCAGCTAAATGAGCCAAAACCCAAAGTGTTGGGCCACAGAAATCGAGTTTTCCCATCTCTGACAATTCCTGGAGTTCTGGTACCGGCTCTGCACGCGCTGCTGATGGCAGCAGTAAAAAAATGAGGAGAAACAGAATTTTACTTGAAGACGTTGCTGGCAATGCTGAGGAATTCCAGATTCCTTCTCTTAGCACAGAGTAACAAAGGGTGGCATGGAGTGGGGTTTTATGCGCTGCATCTTTTAAGGTAAGCACTGCTGGGGCACAAACTATTCCTTGAAAAAAGTCAGAGTATCCAAACTATTTGACAGGATGCAGGAATAATTCCAGAAAATACTATTTTTGTGTAGACACCTGGTTGCTCAGCTCCTTAAAACAGAGAAATATTAATATTAAAGCACTCTAACATTTATAATTCGCTGCCACCCCAGTGCTTGTTTTCCCTCAGCCTCCTTTGAACCCTGTCAGCCACAAGATTTGTCTCACACACTTGGAAGCTGCTGCGAAAAAATCGCTTTTTCTTTCATCCTAAGGAGCTGCTGGGGCTGCCACAAGTTGGTGTTGTGCTAATATTTGATTTATGGGATGGGAAATATTTCAGGAGACATGAGAAGCAACTTGTTGGGAGAAATTCAACACGTTGTGGGTTTGAGGCACTGATGATTCGTGTTATTTGGAGGGACATGGTTTTGATTCCTCTCCAAACAAGCTGGCAGCAGTGATCATTCAGCATAGCAGTGAAAACAGATATTTACTGACACAGAACTAGATATGTTTATTAGAAAAGTCGTCTACCAGAGTGATACTTTTTCAGTGTGAGGGTTGGAGATTGAATTTTAATTAAGGGCAGCATCAGTCATCGCTTCACTAGCAGCAAAATCAAGATTTGGGGAGAGGGTTAAAGAAATATAAAAACTTGGTGGATTTGAGTGAAAGTCGGAGTTAAATCTCCTGGACAACCATCAGGATCTGCCAGGCTTGACAGAAGGGCCGTGGAATTGCAAAAGTGAAGAATGGAAATACGAAAGGAGACAAATTCTGCTGCGGTGATCTCTGAGCTCACACCTCTACTCATTTACAGATCTGTCTTCTCCTCATTTGGCACTAAATTTTATTGCAGAGCAAACTTAAGAAATAAAAATCAGATCTGTTCTGGTTTCTGGGTCAGAAATTTCGCTCAGAGCTCAGAAGAACCTTTAGTACGACCCCGAATGCCGCACGATGATGATGATGACTTTAGCCACGGTTCAACGAGCAAGACTAAATTTAAGATGATTCAAGGGTAGGTTTTTTTTTTTTTTTAATATAAATAGATCCTAACTGCAACAATCTGAAACTCCCAGCACTCATTAAAATGACAACTCCAAAGAGCAGTGTTTGACTTGCAGTGAAATCAGACCTTGAAGAAGGCCAAAAGCTGAGAAGGAGCTTCAGCAAACAAGGAAATCCCTTCCAGCAGCCAGGCTGCGTTTGAGGGTTGAGATGGAAAAGGCCGGGAGCTCACTGGGATGCACAACCCCTGGAATCTGACACAACCACACCGAAGAACCAGGCAGAAAATGAAGCATTTTTCACCTTGAAAAGAGAACACAAAAAGGAAAAGCAAAGAGCTCTGCAGAGCTGATGATGAGGAGGAGGGGAGGTGTTGATGGTAGCAATAAAGAGCAATAAATAAAATTTATTCTGCTCTGAATAAATTCAGCCTCAAATGATGCCAACAAATAAAAAACCCCAACCCTAAACCATCTATTTTACAGTCCTATAATACAATTGTTTTTCACCTCTGCTCAAGAGGCTCAACCTCCTTGATTGATGCAGATTGACGAGCAAACACCGTGGTAAATGCATCGACTGAATTCAGATTTTCACTGGAAAATATCAATTTCTTTTGTCTCCGAGCAAAAGATCCTAAATGGGGTTTAACTTTGGCTCCTGTAACATGTTTATCTGTGGCAAGTGATAGAAATAATGTTTGTGGAGCATGGGAATGTATCACTGGTTAAATATGTGGGTGCATAATTTAGTAGCTGTCTTAAGACTGTGCTTATCATTTACAACTCTAATAAAATTAGGTGCTTTACAGGTCATTAAAAATAATTTTTAAATGCATTTTCTTGTATTATCAGAAAAAAAATTCATTAGAACAGTGTGGGGCTTTTTGCTCCTCCCTGGCATGGCAGTAACTTATCAATTGCTGAACATTTATTATCAGCTCACGTTAATTATTATCAGTATTTGCTCTGAAAATTAACAAGTTTCCTCAGATAAGGCAATGATTTGCACTGGAAAATGTCAATATTTCACTGAAAAAAGGATTCTCTGCCAGCACCAGGTCTGTGAGCTGGAGAAGTTTTCCTGTTGGTTTGAGGCAGGTGAGTGTGACTTCAAAGATGGCATTTCTGGATTATCCAAAGTGTGGTCCCAAATCTCTTTAATGAGTTTTGCTGATTTTGTTTTTTCCAGTTGGTTTGATTTTTAATGTCATTTTTTCCCTCGGGATAAGATGCTTTCCCACCTGGTATTTTTGATCAGGATTTTGAATTAAGAATGGCAGAACGGTTAATTCTTAATTAATTCTTAATTTGAATTAAGAATGGCAGAATGGTTGGGGTTGAAAGAGACCTTAGGACCAGCCAGTTCCACCCCCTGCTACCGTGGGCAGGCACAAAATATCCTCAGAGGATTTTCTATTCCAACCTCACTTTTCCAAGGCAGAGAGTGAAGAACTGCAAGATAAGACCTCAAAAAAAAAAAAAAAATAGGCATTTCCAAACTGCCAGAGGGGAAAACCCCTCAATGCAAATTATTAAATACCTTAAATGTCCAAAAGTTGTATTTTAATTTAATTTCTGGCAGCTCTGTTCCCAGCTGAGGGGGCCACATCCTTCTCCAAGCACCAGAAGGAATTTGGGACAACACTGAGGGATTGCATGTGGAAATAGCTCATGAGAAAAGAATAGGAATAACTAAAATTTAGGTTTAGGTGACTCAAAATTTGAAAGATAATTCAGCAAGTCACCATTACTCACTGTTAATTACCATAAAACACTGATTCAGGGGAAATCTCCAGATAAATATTATGATTATAAGCACTTTTCGAGATTCATAGCGCAGCAAATCTCTGCTCTTTGTGTAT
Organism: Oreocharis arfaki; assembly: GCA_013398015.1. NCBI lineage: Eukaryota > Metazoa > Chordata > Aves > Passeriformes > Paramythiidae > Oreocharis > Oreocharis arfaki. The sequence continues at coordinate 231,780 of VZRR01011446.1, forward strand.
CTCATTAATAATAAAACAATATTTTGGCTGTGCTCAGCTATTTATTTCAAAGGCTCTCCTCATGTTTCTTAAATGTTTAATAAATATGCTAAAAAAAAATAAATTTAAAATGAACTAAGAAAAGAAGAGAAGAATGACTTGGTTTCTGCATGAAACCTAAAGAGTCACAAGGACATTGAGGGCCTTGTTGCTGTAAAAATTAGCATTTTTCTCCATTTTTAGGAGGACATAAAATAACAGGGATTGAGTGAACAATGCAATAAAAATCTGCCTCTGTTTTATCCCCTATATTTTAATATACACATGCATCTGATATAAAATTTCATATAAATTTTAAAAATGCATAATTAGAAGTATATTATTTCTCAGATTTGAAGATCTGTCACATAATCCTCGAAACATCACAAGTGGACCAAGATGAAACAAGAAATTTACATAAATTCTAGTGTTAGTTAGGTTTAGTAGTTGGTTAGATAAAATAAAATATAAAATCAAAAGATTTGGCTTCAGTAAAGGGTGTGGGTGACTACGAACAGCTTAAATAAAGGCCTGGAAAAATCAGAACAAGGATCTAAAAAACGGCATCTGAGGAACTGAAAATGTTGGGAGGAAAAGGAGCAAGAGGAACAAAAGTCAAGGAAAGCAAGGAAAAGGACGGGGAAAATGCAACTTCAAAGATTTATGCAAAGGCAAATATAGGTGAAGCCATCAACATTAAAGTTCAAGGAATAAACAAGGTGGAAAAAGTCCTGGAAGGTGGAAATTCACCTCTTGGAAACCAGTTGGTTTTATGGCCTTATCTGGTAATGAAACTTAATCCATTAAAAATTGACAGTGGTAACCTTTTAATATATTCCTGCAAGGTTTTCACCATTAATTCCAGAGTATTTCCAATTAGAAGTCGGATTAATTTTTAATCACAGCTTGACGCAATTTCATATTCCAACAGCAGTTCTTTCTTGCTCTGTCCTGAGCAGCTCCTGGTGAAATCCCCACAACTGCAAACCCAACTTGGGCCGTGCCTGGTTTTCCTGTTAATGGGAATATTTTCTTAGCAGTCTCACTCGAAGTGAATTAAATCGTTCCCGTGGCCCTGGCGGAGTGAAGCGTGGCTGATTAGTTGTTTGTGCTCTCACTAAATGATCGCGGGGAGGTGATAATTGCACTGAATGTGCCTTGACTTCGGGACAGCCCCTGAAAATGGCCTGGAGAAGGCATGGATTCCATAGCAAATATTCCATTTGAACAATTCCCTGAGCTGATCCTGCTTTAGCCAGTGCTGGGATCACCCCGGGCTGGGGTGGGAGCTGCTCTCACTGCGCCCTGCTCGTTTCATTAACGAAGCTCCTCCATGCTTCGATTTCTTGTTCTCCTTAATGAAGATAATTGCATTCCTAAATATTCGCATGTTTTCACGTATCTGAAGAGAAATATCTGGTTTAGAATCACTGCTTCCTCCTCCAAATGAGATCCACAGCGGCCTCTGAACAAGGAAATAAACCAAGAACTGAGATCATCCCTGCAAGATCCGAAGAGAAAGGAAAGGGTGGAGGATTCTCCCTTGCACTGCCCTGTCTTTGACCGAGTAAATCCCACCCTGGCACTCAGGGGAGTGGGCACAGGGGCCCCCCTGCCTCACTCAGGGATGCTTCAACCCTGCCCAATTCACCCACAGACTTCACCTCTGTGTGTTCAGATAAAGCAGATCCTCAGAGAGTTGATCCATCAGGATAATCTGTGCACAAACAGGAATTTACATTCAAAATGTTAGAGCTGTTGCCACGAACATCTGCAGTTCCGGCCCTCTGCTGCCTCACTTCCCAGTGAAAGCTGAAAAGATTAATTCCAAGTTTCAGATAAGGATCAAAACTGAATTTGGGTGGTTCTCAGGCAGGAAGGACAATGCCAAGGTGCTGCCCAGCTCCTGCAGAGTTATTCTGCAGTGCTTACAGTGGCTGGGCTGAGGCACAGCAGGGCAAGAAACCTCCCTGCACATGGAAACAGCTGGGGACAAGTAAAAGAAACCCATTTTTCCTAAAATTTGGGAATTCAGCAGGCACCAAGGATGCTACAGCTCAAAAAACCATTTGGAGAACATTCTCAGGGATGCGCGTGGTGGGATTGCTGGGGGGTGTGTGCAGGGCCTGGAGTTGGACTCCATGATCCTTGTGGGTCCCTTCCAGCCCGGGATATTCCCTGATAATTCCATAACCACCCATCCCCAGAAGCATCCCCTGGTGCACACTGGCACTGCCCCCCTGATTTGAGGTGTAGGACGAATGCCCAGCTCCGTGCACGTCCCACAGCAAGCGGGGCTGGAGAGCCAGAATGTATATTTAGCTCTTATCTTGTGGAGTGACTTTTAATGACATTTAGAAGTGCTAAGGCACTTGGAGGTTCAGATTCTTTATTGGTCCCAGTGCTCCCCTGTAAGGGCTGCTCAGATATGAAACATTCCCTCTGCCAGGGCTCGTAAAACAAACACTGAGCCCACTTGATACGAGGCAAATGTTTGATGTAATTCTGTGTCAATTAGTTTATCCTCGTCACCTTTACACGCTTATCTGCATCCAAACCTTCATGGTGCAGCAATTATTTACTTCACCTCCTGATCAATAAGTGCTGAGTCTTGAGGAACTGGTTCGGTTTCTGTTCTACCTCTGCTCTGGAGCCAGCCTGGGAGAGCTGGGAATGTTCACCTGGAGAAGAAAAGCTTCCAAGGAGACCTTGAAGCCCCTTCCAGTGCCTAAAAGAGCTCCAAGAGAGCTGGAGAGGGACTTTGCAAAAGGGCCTGGAATGTGCTCTCAGCTTCCCTACCAAGGCAAGAGGGAACCCAAAATTCTTCACCCCCTCAGGTTCAATAACAAAAAGAGAGTTGGTGTTTCATTGAAAAATCTCTGAAAGCCACAGTAAGTGCTTCTGCTTCTAAAAGAAAACCTGAAATGACTTCCCAGAACGTTTTTCCTGCAGAAAATGTTCATCTGAGCCCACGTCTCTGAGAAACCAATAAACCCCCCCAGATAAACTCCGTCCTCCACTGGAAACATCCAAGCCCCCAGCTCATCTCCTTCACGCTCCTGACAAGCAGCGCAGCCCCAGCCAGGGATGGGATCGTTGCAGTATTTGCCCACCACTTTCTTCTCCAAAGAGTTTCCACGTCGAGCAAATTGAGGCACTTCTGAAAGGACAAAGTGCCCACCCTGCTGCCCTGTGTTTCCTGCAGAGAGGGCTCTGGGGTTTTGCTTAGGAATGAGCCCAGCGACAAAAACGCGACAGCAGCGCCTTGTTTGAGCAGGGGGGAGCTTCACACGGACACTTTTACTACTCTGTTCCTCAAGATCTGATTTTATTACTGAAAGAGCTGATAAACTCCCAGCTAACTGAGCTACCACTCGTCCGGTCTGCCCATAAAGTCAGCTTTTAACACCGAGGAAATTCAGTTTTCACCCTGAATACTGCAGCCTAAACACAGAACCTGCAGAGGTGGGAATCTGTAGTGTGGGGAAGCCGATTATTTTCCCCTTGCAAGGTGATTTGTATTATAATTCAAAATGCAAACACAATAATTCCAGCACTCTTTCTTCCAGAAGAAATACAGATAACAGGATAATGCAGGGAGGATTCATTTCCTACAAGCTGCCTTTGTGTTGTTTATTGAGCTAAATAAACATGAGGGATGTGTGATAACCACACAGCATCTTCCTGTGGCAAGAGAGCCGATAGTGGTGGGAGGGTTGCTTGATTTTTAAAACAAGGATTAGAGAAAAATAAGAAAAAACAGGACAAAACTCGGCTTGGAATTGTTCCTTAATTTGGCAGCACGGAAGTTTTCCCACCAGTTTTGCAGGGCAGGCTGTGCCCAGGTGCCTCCCAGCAGAGATTAAATCAGTGTTTCTCAATTTGGGCTTGCTCAGAGCTGTGGCAGATAATTTGCCTTTAATTGTTATTCACGCCAGCCACTCTTTCCCTGTGCCTATCAACAGTTAATGTGTTTGCACAATTAATTAGCCGTTATTAAAGTCCCTACTGTAACCAGCCTGTGTCCCCAGGAATTTACGGCTGGAAATTCACAATTTAAGGCGGGATTTGCTGGGCAGTGAAGCTCTGCAGCTCTGTTGGTTCCAAACGTGTGGAATCAGAGGGCTGGATGTGAAGACAATCCCGTTAGAAAATGCCAGAAAAACCCAGTGCTGCTGGATCCCGTTGGATCCTGAGCATCCAGACTTTGTTTCCTTCCACCTCCTGCTCCCTTGCCCGCCTGACGCTGCCTGGGGTGGAGACAGAGGATGCAGAAGGATTTGGGGCTGGAGGTTGGTCTGAGCTGGATTAGGATTTCCTGGTCTTTCTGAATGCCCTGAGATGCAATTCCCAACTCAGCNCTCCTGGTCTTTCTAAATGCAATTTAGAGATGCAATTCTGGGCTGAGATGCAATTCCCAACTCAGCCCAGGAATAAAGCTGGGATTTTCCAGCCCGGGCATGGAGCTGCCACCCTTCACCTCGGATTGTTCCCTGTCAGCGCAGCTCTGTTAATGTAGGACCAGATTATGTCCTTGTTTTCTGTGGGAACAGCCAGCAATTTGCAATGAAAACAGCTCCCAGTTTGCTAAAACATTTCCTATCTCCCTTTAAATTCACCTTCTGCCTCAGTTGCAGCATCCTCTTATTCCAAAAGACTTTGTAAAATGAAGGACATTTTCCTGTGTCTTTATATGGCCCCAGCAAGGAAAAAAATTCCCTGGAGAGACAAATACTCCAAACACTCCTGCTAACCCTAAAAAAAGTAAAAAAGACTCAATGTTTCCAGACTCTAAAGTGCTGGAGATCTTCAGTGTTTTGCAGGAAAAGCAGCGGGGATTTGCAAGCCGAGGATCTCCCTGCAAGCCCGTGATGACCAAATTGTGATGGATAATCTGAATTTGGGACCGGAGCTGCCTCCGCCACCTCCCGTGGCAGCCAGAGGCACCTCGGTCAGGCTCTCCTACTCGTGCCCTGATCGCTGGAATAGTGATGGAACTGCTTGGAAAGGATTCCTAAGAGCCTGGTGTTCCAGTGGAACTCGGAGCGTGGAGGAAATAAATTCCTGGCTCAGTGTGGAAATCGGGGCACGCTCAGGGATTCCTCCCCCGAAGCTGCGATGCACTGCAGGCAATCAAAACCTTGAGTGGGGAATTCCCACCCTCTCGGGTGGTTCATTAGTGCCTCGGCAGCAGATTCCAGAGCTCAATAGGATACTTCAGTGCCCATTAGATGGAAAACTCTTCTCAGCAGCACAAACACAAATCAACACCGGATTTGTATTTTTTTTCCTGGTGTTGAGCATGTCTGTAACAACACATCTGGGGAAAGCCACAATTCCACCCCCAAACATGCCACAAAATTAAGATGTTTCCCCTAACGTGGACGTTGAAATGTCATTTCTGAGGACAGAGGATAAAACAGGGATACAGGAGGAATTTACAAGTGGGGCTCGCGGGGTTTTTTCGATATCTGTTTCCCTATCAGCTTGCCAGGGAAATGAGCACTGTAAAGTTCATGCTGAAGAGAAAGGTCACGATTCAGGGTACAGAAGAGGCTACTCCTGGAACAGAAATCATCGAGGAAAAATTCCGAGCAGGTACAACTGCAAATGGGATTTCACAGTTGCTCTGCAGTAACATTTTTCTCCATTTTCACTACATTTCCTGGAGAAGGGCTTATAAACACTACAGCAGGGCTGAGAAATAATTATCCATTCTTTCCACGGGTGTCCATAAATATTCTGCTGCTCTGTTTGGGACTGAAGCGTGGCCTGACCTATAGCAGGGCACAGGAGGGGCTGGGAGAGGAGATGTTTATTATTTTCCTGCTGACTCCCGGCTGTGGGATCAATTGCAAGGAGAAAAACCTCCCTGGCTGGCCCTTGCCCTTCTCGTGCACGGACAGGAGCAGACATTTGCCGGCATTTCCACATCTATCAGCACCCTCAGAGATCTGACACGAACCCACAGCCGCAGTTTTCTCCCTCGTGGGGTGTTTTTTGGGCACCCCGAAGGTTTGATTAGCACAGAAGTTCGCGGCTCAGGCGGAGCCTTCGTCACCTGAGCTCCCCAAACCAGCAGAGATCCCCTCGTGTGGCACGGGAGACAAGGCCCTTGAGGAACGACAACTCAGAAAGGAAAAAAATCAGGAAATATTTACTGTATTGAATGTCATCAATGATAAACCAGACCATATTTTAATGTGTGAGCTACTGCAGGACACAAAACCAGAATTTAGCATCACCTTGAATAAAGCCCCTTTTTAATTACTCTTCAACCCTTTAAAATACACTGAAGGCTCATTTTTTTACATAGCTACATGCAGATTTGGCTTTAAAAATCACCTTTTCAACAATTCTGGATGAGCTGAAATTGCCAAGAATGCCAGGAGCTCCAAAAGCAGTTTCTAACTTCTTTTCTAGAAGGTGGCAGCTGCCCTGACCCTCTGCAGCAGTCGGATCTTGGTGCTTTTTTTCTGGAACATTCCCATCTGCTGGACCAATTCACTCCCCCTATTAAGTAGGAAACTTTAAAACTGACATTTCTAATTGTTTCAGCTCTGTTTACTCAGAGGTGTTTAACACCAGCAGTGTTTTCTGAACGGGCCCTTTCGAGCTCTCTCACAGAGGGGAGTTTGCTCTGCCAAAGTGAAAATAAACAGACGCCAGGACTCCTGTTAGACGCTGAAGTGCTCAGAATTAACCTTCTGCTCAAGAAGAAACAGAACTGACTAGATTGGAGCCAGCTTCTTGCCAACAGAGGGGAAAGAGGAGGATTTTTGTTCCCTGTGGAACGAGCAGCTCGAAGGAGCAGAAAGCCAAACTCGGCAGAGGCCCCCTCTTGTAGAGAGGCACAGGAGATTTAGTGCAGTGCCTGTAAATATAACCAGATTCCAGCTGTGCCAGGAGGGTGAGAGACAAGGAAGATGTGGGAATCACTGCATGGATATTCAGGCATCCTCAGCATCTCCAGCAAGGCCTTAATCTGGTGTGAAATAAACCCGTGTTTATGCTCTGTAAGGAAGGGTTGTCAGCACACAGTGCTCAGTCAGGGCTTTTAAATCATCCAGCATTGCTCCTGCTTCCCTTTCCACCTCCAGCTCTGCAGTTATCCTGCAGTTCACCTGCTTTCAGTTCTCATTCTCATCCTGGAAACCTCAATAAGTCTTTTGTATCCCTCATAGAATGGTTTGGGTGGGAAGGGACCTTAAAGCCCAACCCGTGCCACCCCCTGCCATGGGCAGGGGCACCTTCCACTGTCCCAGGGTGCTCCAAGCCCCATCCAACCTGGCCTGGGACACTTCCCAGGGAAATCTTTTGGTATAAATGGGATCTCTGTTAGTTTGCTCTGCCCAGGCCAGGAGCAGCAGCAGCAGCACAACCTGCACTGCTGAGCTGCAGCACCCCAATAACACACAAATGCTTTCTTGCCTATTTTTGTCTCAAGAAAACTTTCATTTTTATTGCAGCTGCACTGTCTCATTGAAACACAACTTTATGAAACATCTCGTGTTGAGACACTTAACTTCAGCTCCTTTTTCAGGTCGCTTTTTCAGTCCATTTCCCTTTGCAGTAAAACTCTCCCAGCCAAGCCTCCCTATTGATTGATATATGTGAGACTTCTCTCCAAGTCAATAATAGCCCAGAGCAAGAATCAGTGGCTCTTTGCTGTTATTTATACATAAAGAGCTTTATTGAGCTAAACTGGTGTTCAGTTTAGCCTCTCACAGTTTATCATTTTATTTTTTTTTCACCAATTGTCCTTCTTAACTCTGCTGGAATCTCTTGCCAGCTAAATCGGGCCGGAGAAAGCTTAACAAGTGAATGACAGCCATAATTCAGTGTTTACTGCTTCAAACCCTGATCTGGCCATTCTAGCAGCAGAATTCCTGATATATTTTGAAATTAGCTTTCCGTGGCCTCGCAAGGAGCAATATGCAAGGAGTAATGAAAGGAGTGGATTAAAGGGAGCAGGGAATTGATGACGTGCCCAGCAGAAATCCATCGGCCGCGATCGGGGCCCAGGCACGGGTACAAATATCATTTCACACTGCGCTGCACAGTTTCTCCCCAACTTCATCAACTGCCTCCCAAGAAAACGGGATAGTGAAGGAAATAAACAGAGCTAAATCACTGAAGAGATGATTATTTGTTCAGTGCTTAAGGCCGCGGGGTTTGATGGGCAAAGGATATGACTAAAAGCAAACGTTCCCTGCTTTGGGTCACTAATTAACTCTGCATTCAGCTGGCATTTTGTTATTGCTCTACCTCAGAATGCTGGAATTAGAACTGTGAAAAAATAGCTGGACTTGGAGGGTCATGCCTGTATCAGTTCCCTGTAAAATCCAGTTTCTGGGATATTTCTCCCCTTTTTCCAGTCTTGATAGGAAATCACAGAATTATAGGATTTTGGTTGGATTTTGGGATCTTAAAGCCCATCCAGTGCCACTCCCTGCCATGGGCAGGGATTGATGATTCACAAGGTAAAAATGCCACTTTTTTTTCCCTAAGATTGCAATCCAATTTCACTTATTCTTGATTTTAATGTATATAATAATGTTTAGATATAATCATGAAGGATATTATGATGAATAATCATCATCTACAACTAAAAACCTCCAAATTGGTACAAAACTGGGGCAGTCACTGCTGGTGTCCAGGACCCAAAGTGCTCAGACACGTTCCCACACTTCCATGCCAACAGTGAGGGCAATAACTTTTGTAGGAGAACCCCACACCTCCCCCAAAAGGTGCATTTTCCATCTTTGAAAGGTTGCCCCTTCAATTTTACTGCACGTTTAAAAGACTTCAAAGAAACCTCGCAGGTGTTGTAAACACTTCCAAACCTGTGCCCAGAGCACCTCTTTGCTCTTAAAAGCTCCCCAGGGAATTAAAAATTCTGGCATATCTCAGTCTCAGACTCAATCTCAGACCCTACCTGGGGTAGTGGTAACACGTGTAAGAATCAGAATTGTCAAAAAAGGTGCAAAAAACCCAATGGGGAAAACCCTGCCCTCATAAAAGTTTCACCTGCTCACGTTTGGTGATCCTGGCAGTTTAAGTCCCAAAACTGGGATGATTTCCCCTCTGCATTGTGATTTTCGGTAATAAATCTTGATCTTCTCATTATCACGGCAAATATCACATAATCCCCTTTTTTATCCTTCTGAGCACTCGGTTTTAGCGTTACCCAGCGGTGCAAAGCCGCCAGGTGTTAATTGCACATGGTGTGGGATAACTCTCGCAGCTCACTCCGTGTTACCTTCCTGTTAAATTCCCTGTTCCCATCCCGAGGCACCAGCAGGAGCAGCTGGCAAAGCTTCCCCGCCCCATTAATTGTTTGGTGGGATCTGCTTTTCCTTCTCTGGGTTGTCCAGCCTGCTCTCTTCCCTGACATCATTCTCTCCTGGGAGAGGCACAGGCTTCCCAGAGAAGCTGTGGCTGCCCCATCCCTGAAAATATTCCGGGAAAAGCTGGCCAAGGCTTGGAGCAGCCTGGGACAGTGGAAGGTGTCCCTGCCCGTGGTAGGGGTGGTGCTGGATGAGCTTTAAGGTCCCTTCCAACCCAAATCCTATAGTTCTGGCATTTCCTGCACCAGGGGTCTTTAAATGCCATTTTTTCCCCCCGTGAGGTCTGCCCAAAGCAGAGAGCCAAGGAAATCAAGGCAGTGCACACGAGGAATGAACACGGAATAACTCCCACAGCATCTCCTACAACTTGTATGAAGTTAACACCACATTTTAGAAGGCAGAGAGAGGCAAACCAGCACCATCTTCACCAAGCCACGATCTTGCTCCAAACCCCAGAGCCACTGTCCTCTTCTCCCTCTTCTAAATAAATGAATTTTTATGCCTGTCCAGACCATTCTACCCCAGAGGTGCTCAAATGAGTGGCCGTGAGCCACTTAAATTTAAAAATATATAAAAATATTAATATAAAAATAATATTAATATAAAATATTAATATTAAAATAATATTAATATTAATAAATATATATATATACATATATATCATTTAAAATGACCAATCCTCTGCAGCTGAGCTGCAGAAGAGGCAAACAGGGCATTAATTTACCCATAATTTAGGGGTGGGTGAGGACCTTGATCATTTGTACAATTGTGTTGTTACAATTGTTTAATCCGAGTGCAAAGTGCTTGACTCCTGCAGATTAGATATGAAATTCATAGCAGAACTGGCCAATAAAATAAACTGCTGTTTCCTTTAAGTGGTGGACTAAAAAAGGGTGATTTTCCCCTGTTACAGTAGAAGGATAAAGAGAATTATTTTATATTGTCATTTTTATCTTGTATTGTCGTTCTGAAGGCCTTGAGCCTCCCATTCCGAGTTTACATTGGGACAACAGGATCCTTATGATGATATTTCCTCTGCCTTTGCTGCTCTACTCAATTTCTACTGGATAATAAAACCCTGAAAGGACAAATCTGGGAACACCACAGAGCAGAACAGGAGCCACATCCAGGGGTCACTGACCACTCTAAACCCTGACTTTCTGCACTTTACAGGGTGGTTTTAAATGGAAAAAAAAGGGTCAGAGAATGAACTTGCAGCATATCAGCCAAGGAGTCACCTATCCTGCAGGATTTAAATCCAGGATCTCTGTACTGCCCAGGAATGGGAGCCTGGCAAGGAAAAATGAGACAAAAAACCCAAACTGGTTTACCCATGTTTCTTTTTTTCTTCTGCTCCTGTTATTTCTTAGTGAATTTTCACCCTTTAATGGGAAGAGTTCTTAATTCTTACAAGTGGAGAAGTAATTAATCGATCTGGAATTCAGATTAATCATTTCAAGCATTTAGTTCCAGGCTTTGCTGGGACCCTACACATATTCAGTGTCATCGTGCCTGTCCCTGCCCACAGCAGGGGTTTGGAATGAGATCAATTTAAGGTCCCTTCTACCCCAAACCATTCTGTGATTCTCCCACAGGCTGTGAACTCTTACATGGGCACAGGGTTTTAATAAAACTTCTCAAAAGTTTAAATTATCAGAGGGTCAAGGTAAAGGACAAGGGGAGGAAAATGTTATTTATGGGTGGTATTTGAAACTATCAGAATTTGACAGACGACATGAAGAGCTCATCTCATTCCAGGGTCACGGGTGGCTGCTGCCCTGTTCAGCCCCAAAACCAGAGACAGAACCAGCACCACAGCTCTGGGATATATCATTGTCTTGCATAAAGGGATTCCTATTTATTTATTTAAAACTTTCATCGTAACTCCTCATTTAAAATACCCACACGGGGTGATTAGGGCTGTCTGTTCCCAAAGAAAATGTGCCTAAAGCACAGCAAACGAGCAATGCCAGGTCGGTTGCAAAGTCTATATTTCATTTTCTCCTCCTGAGCGAGTCCCGGTGGTTCCTGCAGTGAATAATTGGCTGCACCTTGTAAAACACGAAGTGAAACACGAACAGAGAGTCTGTTCTGTCCACCCAGATGTGTCTGTGGAATAATAAAGACCTAAAGATTGCAGCTGGCCTTGGCAGACTCCCGAATCCAGGCTTGTAAAGACACTGGGATCACCTTTATGGATTCATCTGGGGCAAGGAAATTTAATGAAGGGATGGAGACACTGAGACCTGTCTGTGCTGACAGCTTCAGACCTGGATCCACTCTCAATTTAACGAGCCAAGTAAGGGAAATTACCAGAGTTACACCTTGCTGCAGTGTCCAGGAGGTAAAATCCCGAAGGGATAAACAGCAGTCCCTTGTACTGCCCAGGAGATTATTCAGGCGCTGGGAGCTGCTGGCCTGGAAGAAAAGAGATGACCCTCGCTGATTTCACACAGCAGGATTTGCTTTCCGAGACAGAGGAGTCAGAATTCTCACTCACAACCCCCAGGGAAGGTGGGGATGTTTTCCCCCCCAGTCCTCTCACTGCAGCTACTCGTGGTGTGCATCATTTCAGCTCCGCTGAGCCCGAGCCCTGCAGCGCATCTCGGGAAAGCCGCTTTTAAATGGGAAATGAGAAACTCAGTTACACACCAAAAACACCCTCGGTACATCACACTTGTTGTCAGAAAACTTCAGCGGAGGGCAGGGGCTCCCTGGTGCAGAATATTCCGCTAAGAATGAGGATTGAATTAGTGTAATGGTTGATCTTTTTACAGGTTTTTAAAAGCTCTGCCTTCCAATCCCCTTATTCTTACTCTCTAGTGGTGGATGTGCTCACCTTGTACACAGATTTTATGGGAGTTTTTTTTTGGTGCTCCAATAGCTGCATGAGCAATATTGCAATTTAAGTGACGTGGAGCAACGCGCTGCTAATGCTCCCCAAGTTCCTGCATTTGATCTCTTGCTGTAAGATCTGCAGTTACCGTGGATCAAAACACACATTCCCTTCAAAACACACATTCCCTTCAAAACACAGTCAACACTTAGCGGGCGGAGAAAGAAAAAAGCCTCCTGAATTAAGCATTTCAATAGTTAAACCGCCGAAGATTTCAGTTTAAAGCCTCTCCTCTCTGCGATGCGGTGTGATGGTGTCCCCGGAAAGGCAGCGCCTAACGAAGTGTGAATTACCAGCTCTGTGTTCCTGCTCCTCGCTCGGATTCCAGGGCTGGCAGCTTTCATCCCTCGTTCCCTGCGCTCCCAGGAGATGCTGGAGAGCAGCTCGTCCCATCCCATCCCATCCCATCCCATCCCAT
>VZRR01011446.1:244783-289048 GCA_013398015.1 Oreocharis arfaki
TATATCTATATCTATATCTATATCTATATCTATATCTATAGTTATAGTTATAGTTATTTTATATTTATATTTATATCTATATTTTTGTTTTATTTTTATTTCTATTTATTATTTATATTTATTTATGGCCTCAACTCTTGATGATCTCAGCGGGTTGTTCCAACCTTCACGATTCCATGACTCTATAATATAAATATATATCCCTGTGGGGCGCGAGCAACGTCCTGGCTTTTCATACCAAAAAAACTTCAGGAAAATATTGCTGACTGCCGTGCACCAACTTTAGCAGCTGAACCTTTGTGAGGAGATGTGGCTGTGACATCAAAATGCTCCCAAGCCCTGCGTAGGGAGGTGTTTCACGAGTAACTGCTAATATTGCACAGCCACAGCTGCCAAGATGAAACAGCACAAAAATGGCAGGAAAATCATGTTCTCATCTTTTAAGAGATTAAAAAACCCGGCCTGAGGAAAAGCAGATTAACCAGTGCAAAAAGCAGCTGGCAGTGGCCACCCTGGTTCGTTCTGAGATTTGTCTGAGTGATTTCCAGGCTCGTGTTTGGTGTGAGGGCGTTCAAACACATCCGAGAGATCGAAAGATGCGTTTTCACTCCGCGAACATCAACGGCGACCAATTTGAAAGAAGCCTTAATGCCATCCCCTCTTGCTGATAAAGCAGGAGAAAAACACGTGTTCCTAGAGGCTTGGGATTCATCCTGGATAAATCCGGAGCAGAGAGGGGAACAAGACAGCTCTTGTGGAAGCAAATCCTGCGCGTCCCTGGCGATGCTGCTGCGGCTCCTCGGCGCTCCGAGTACCTCACCAGCAGCCCCACGACCTGCAGCGTCACACCCCTGTCCTTGGAGCCCTCTGAACAGTTCCTAAATCCGATTTTCTGCAAATATTTGGGAGCAGGTTAGCTGATGGCAGGACAGAAGCAGAATGCTGACGGCTTTTGGCTGAGAATGCAGCGGATGAAAACTCTTTCAATCCCAGGCGAAGCGTCGGCTTTGATAAAGCAATGTCATGCCAGGCCTCCCCCCTCGCTGGCCTGGGGTGACACGAAAAATTATAATGGGAGAAATGCAGAACTTTGCAGATATAAATAACTGGGGACTCTGAGAGAAAATTTCCGACTGGGGTGGTGGAAAAGTGTAAACATTTATTAAAGAGCTGCAGTGAAGGAGATTATTGCCACCTATTGACAACAGCACTAAAATAATCCAGCCTGTTTGCTCCTGGTGAATAGGAATTCCGCCCTGGGAGCTTTGCAGGAGGCTGCTCCCATTGGGTTTGTGTGGCAGGGGGTGCAGGGATTGGGAACAGCAGAGGATTTGATGGTTAGGACCCCATCTGAGGGGAATTTTTAAGCAATGCAAGCCTTTAGAGAGGTGGTTTAACAGCGATTGAACACTTGGCAAACCAGGTCGGAGAGTGTGGTGCTGCTGGATCCAGAGGGATGGAGCACAGAGGAGGGGGAATGTGGTAAATCCGTGGAGTGAATGCTGTCATCTCACAGGAACAGTGGTGTTGCTTCCATGGGATTTGTCCCTGGAGCTCCGGGATGGATCCCACTGCTGCCTGTGGCTCCCACTCCAGGAGTGCTCAGCTGGAGGCAGCTCGGACACTGCCTGCAATGTCCTTAAAACCTGGATTAGGGAATAAACACAACTGCAAATCAATCAGAAATAAGTGGCATTCAGCCATACAAGGTCTGAAATCTGAGTAATTGAGAGTTCCGGGAGTGCCAATCCTCTCATCAGGCTGATTTCAGCCCAGCTCCTCAGGACAGTCTCTGTGTGATGATCTCCCTCCTTCCCGGTGTCCTTTCAGCCCTTCAGACCTGAGCCCTCTCCCCCTCTGCCTGTTGGGTACTCAGTTTATTATGAGGTACATCCAGTGTGATTCACTCCTGACAGCCCACCGATTTCTGATCTAATTTGGGTCAGACAGTGCAGATGAAGACCAGGACCCTGTTCTGTCTTATCCAGTCCCCAAATTCATTTGCTATTCAGTGGAAATCCAAGGCCAGAAATTTTTATCTTTCACTTGTCTCTCAAGAATTCCCTCTCTGAACCACGTGCACTTCACTCTGTTGGACAGCTCGGTGAAAACAAAAACTCCAAGAGCTTGGAACACTTTCCTGCCGTAGAGCAAGATCTGCACAGCCTTTGCTGTGGCTATTAAAAAATATTCATTATTATTTTAGGTGTTCTTTAGGACTTCCATTTCTGGAATAGCTTGAAATGAATGTTGTTTGGATAGTCTGTGTCGTGGGAATGGATTTGAGGTTCTGTGATTCACATTCTGCTTCCTGGGGAAAGGTCGGATTCGCTGCTCAGCGCCTCGTGCAGTTGCATCAATTTTGGTTTTATTTTTTAAAAGCATGAGCTGAATATAAACAATATTTGGATTACAGTGGCCAGCTGGAAGATTTTCTCTGGTGTAAAGATAATATCCAGATAATTCAGGTCTCAGGACCTGCTGCACACAGGGATTTTGGCTTTTCCTTTGAGACCCCTGATCCATAAGCATTAAGACCCTTTCCTCCTAAGGCAGAAAAGAACCAGAACCAATTTTATTATAAAATGCTGCTCTTCTCACCTTTTTCTCATCCAGTTGCTTCATCTTAAATAGGTTCTCTCTATTGATTTTATAATCCCAGCCACGCCAGAATTCCTGCTGGATCTCCCTGACATGAAGTGAGTCTTTGGCTTATAAATGAGTCATTCCAGTTCCCCTCCCTCGTTACTCTCTCAGCAGAAGCAATTTGATTTTTAATTTCCTTTTCTGATCCTTTTGTTTTTTTCATTTTGCTTTCCAAAACGAGAAATTTTGGAGGAGAAGTGGGTGCTCCTTTTTGACTCTTTTCCCTTTATTTCAAGGGCAGGTTGGATGGGGCCTCTTGTTTTTCTAAAGCCAAGCCAGGGCTCCTTTAATCATGGAATCACAGGACGGTTTGGGTCGGAAGGGATCTTAAATACCCACCTAATTCCAACTCCTCTGCCATGGGCAGGGATGTCACACTTCCTCCCAGAACTTTGGACCTGCCCGACTTCTAAAATTATGTGTGATTTTTGACTTATTTTTTGTACTAGTATTTTTCAATGGCTTTAATTTCCATCCTGAAGAGCAACACTGATTTTAATTACTCTTTCTTCTCACAGGGTTAACTTTCTAGGGGGAAAAAAAAGTAATTTTTCGGGGCTGTGACATCAAAAATCACTGATTTTCTACTGTAGACTTGAACTTCTACAAGACTTAGAAGAATCTCAGAAGCTGCAAGAACCCCAAGCAATTCTCTTCCACCCCCCACAGCAGTTTGAGGAAAAGAAATCACTTGGTTTAGTTGGTTCAGTTTAGATTATTCAGCACTTTGGAGAAAAAAATGGCTCTGAAGTGGTTGTCACTGCATTTAAAAAAATGCAATTTCTGGTTCTTGGCTTTCTGTGACCTTTGCCCGCTCTCTGCCAGGGTAATTGAAGCCTTTCGTTGCTGTTGCATTTTAACATCACCGTGTTCCTAATTTTTGTGATCTTTTCAGTAACAGACCTTATTCCTCCCTTATTCAGCCTCAAGTTTCTAGATTTAGCAGCTACTTTTATTTTACTTTTTCTCATTTATGTTCAATTCCTGCATTCTAAACTTCTGCAATTCCCAAACACATTTTTCTAGGGCTTATTTTACCCTCATATTGATTTCTCATTGATTGCTACAGTAACATTACTGACTTTGGTTTTTTTCCCAAAAAACCTACAAAGGAACAGAATATTTGACATCTTCCTTAGACCTAAATCATGCAGCAAAATGTATTTTAGTCCAAGTTTGTGCACTGGGAAAGGAACAGCTCCTGAAAGATGGAGAGGCTGCAAAGAGCAGAATCGGTTTCTTCGGTGAGGTTCTTGACATCATTTTTAAAAATTGCTTTGAAAACCAAGTCAAGAATTGCCTGAACTTTCCAGAATCAAAAAAAAAACCCAAACAAACAAACAAAAAACCCCCACCAAAACAGAATCCAAAAAAACCCCCAAAACACCCAAAAAACCCCAACCCATCTAACCAAGGAAATCCCAACGAAACTCAAACTTCCTTATGCAATTTTATTGAGTGGGACCCTGACCAAATGCTAACTAAAATTTTAGAGATTGGTCTGGTGTGCCATTAGAGAATCTTGGAATTGTTGAGGGTGGAGAAGATCCTCAAAGTCATCAAGTGCAACCTTTGACCAAATACGACCCTGCCCCCTAAACCATCAGAAAGTGCCACATCCACTCATTCCATGACTGCAGATACCTGATGAAAAGAGGGGAAAAAAAGTCTAAACACGGTAAAATCTAAATTTTTCCAGCTGGATATTTTGGAGAAGTTAAACTAAAAATATTTAAATTAAAAACTCGGCAAGGTTGGGCTCTGAATCCACTCACCTCCCAAATTACTCTGTGTATCTCCAACTTTGTGGGCTAAATTTGAAAGGAAGAGCCCTCACAAGAAGGGATTTCCTTGAAGAGCAACGCAGATGGCAGCAATGAGAGACAAAAACGAAGCAGATGAGCAAATCAAAGTTACACACAGCAAATCCTGAGCCCCGAGTCCACGGCAGCGGGATCTGCACTCGTGTGCAATCCTACGGCTTCTTTAATTGGCCTCCAACGTTTGCCCGAACATTTCTGGCCAACAGAAAATCAAAGGGAATGGTGGAATAATTGCAGCGCAGCCTAATTAATTGACTTTCCTGGTGGCTATAAAAATGCTGCAAAACTTTCCCGAGCAGACTTTCAGAGCTGCTGATAAGTGGTGGCAGGTGCTGAAGGTGACATTGACAGCCGCTTGTCTGCAGCCGGGCAAGAAACACGGCCACGCGCGCTGGCATTGTTGGGTATTAGAGGTTCTGCCTTCCAAATGTCGTATTTTAAATGTCATTGTATTTGCAGAGAGGGGGAAAAAAAATATAAAATTTTAATGCTATTTTAGTCGTGTACCTCTGATTGAGCCTTAAAATAATGTCAATTTTTACGAACACTTTTAATAGTATGCAAAGGTAATTATCTGCAGTCTCTGAGGCTCAGTATCCTTTAATAATGAACTGAGTCATTCCATATCCCAAATTTATAAATGGCTATTTGCAGACTGGAGGGGAGCAAAGACATCAGACCTACGTAGGAATAGCCAAGCATCGCAAAATTCTGTGAGGAGTAGCAGATTCAGATTAATTTATCCATAAATTATGAGTTCCATTTACCAGTCCTGAAGCCAAATTTGACCAAAACATCCTTCTGGGTCCAGTAACATTTGGTAGTGGGTTTGGTGAGGTTTAAGCAGCCATATAACCCTGATTTCACAGCCAGCTTTAATTTCACAGTGTCAGAACCCGTTAGGTTAAGACATTAGTGATGGTTTAGTCTTTACTGTGAGTATTTAAGGTGTAAGCTGAGCCTTGTTCACCTCTGCAGGTCACACAGAGGGCGGTGATCTGAAGTGGGTGATTCAAACCTTCCTGAATAGACCATCCTGGGGTCATTCCCAATCGTTTCACACACCCAGCAATTTCAAACCACACCCAGACAATTATTTTCTGCTCAACATCTAAAGAATAACTACCTAGTCTTGCAAAGCACAAGAAGTGAAACCGAATCTCAGGTTGGAAAAGTTGTAGAAATTAATACTTGATCTTCAAAAATGGGAGGGGTCTAACCAGAATCCCTCATCACACATTTTGCTGTTCTTATTAGTTGTGATTTGGGCAAAAGGTGGTGGTCTGAGGGTCTGGGCATCCTCTGGAACAGCTGCAGGCAGCTTTCAGCAGAGAAAAGAGGAGTTTTGCCCCGTTCCTCGCCCCCATGCTGTGCACCACGGCGCTCCTCGGATCATCCCTGTTAGAACCTCACTTCCAGCCATCACTCGGTGTCCCTCCCTTTCATAATCCGCTGCGGGTTCCCTCGTTAGCAAAGCCCTGCTTACGAAACCATCACCCTGCTGCTGTGCTTTCCCAGGGCTGCTCCGACTCCCAGCTCCTCCAGGCTGGGATTCCGACCACGAGCTGGAAGCGGGAGCAGCACAGGGCTCAGCTGCGCAGCCCGAACACGGCGATGGGAAGCAATCAGGGAGCAGAACGAATGGAAGTGGCTTCTGAGAAAAGACAACGAGCCAGTTGGTGCTGTCATTCCCCTCTGTCAGGATTCAGGTCGTGTGGCAGCGAGCCAGAGGGATGGGTCGGGTTCCTTTCTCTCTTTGATTGCCTTCAGACGTCAGGCCCAATGAAACGAGTATTCATCAGTATCCATCAGTATTTGGCAAACCAACGTGTTCCAGCCCCTCTGGGTACTCCTAACCCCCATGTAAGGGGGTGAGCCCACAGCATCATCTCGTATCTGACCACACTCTTGGCTAAAAAAATAAATCCTGAGAGTGATTCCAATTTAAATTCTTGTATTTTACCTCTGGCTGTCACCTCTTGTCACAGCACTGAGTCCATCTTTTCTTCACCGTAACTCCGTGAGGTTCTGTAACTTCCCTGCAGCCCGGCGGGCTCAAAACTTTGGGTTCCCCCCTTTCCCTGAACCCTGGAAAGAGTGAAGCTCTTACATTCTATTTTTACATCACCTGCCATTGCGTTTCAGGATTGATTGCTGCTTAAAAATGGGCTGATTTGCCAAAAAAACCTAGATTGATACTTGGGAAATAGGATACCAACTTCAAATCAGAACATGCAAACCACATAGTGGAAGCATCTGACTTCTCTGTAGGCATTTCATGTCCTTCTTCCTTCTTTTTACTGACCTGAGTCAGCCCTGGAGTCAGAAGAATATCAGTGGTTAATAAAAAGCAAGTTGTTAATTTTTAATTTGTAGATCTGGGTGGCTGAGTCACTGCCTTTATTCTGTGCCCCATTCAAGATTTTTTTCTGTAAAGGATCCAATCTCTTACTAAAAATTTGTCGATATTTTGTGTTACTGTGAGAAAAATCCTCATCCCACCTCGATCCCCTGATCCTTTAGATGAAAGTGAAACCTTCTGCCCTTGGGTTTTACCCTGCTCAGTCCCTCCTCACACCAGGAACATTGGACATTGTCTGAAAGGCATTTTCTTGCCAAAATACCTAATTTCAGCATGAAATCTTTCAGCCATCGACAATATTTTCTTTAACATAAAGGGAAGGAGAATATAAATGTTTTGTAAGCCATTTAACATGCATTCAGCTGAGCAGCTGACCTGCTTTGGGAGGTAGTAAATGATTATAGTGATTATCATAACTAAATTAAATGTTCACAGCTTAAAAATTGACCAGATCCTTCTTTACCTGTTGCTTCCCTTGCTCTGCAGAACCTACTCACAACAACAACAAAAAAAATCCCATTTTTTCAGGACTATATAATCGTTTTGTCAAACAAAACCACACCAATAATTTATTCATCATAATTGAAGGAAACATTTCATAGGTTCTTCCTATAGAACAGTAATTTACTCTCCTGAAGCCACTTCCCAGACCTGAATTAATGACCAGGGAGAAGCACATTAGTGGATTAGGATGAACTCTCATTCTGCTCCCTGAGTTAATTGACTTTCGAGCCAAGACTGTGGCCTTATTTCTCTTTGCATCTTCAAAAAATCTACCCTGGTAAAGTGCAAGCATTCCTGGCCAAGCTCCTCCTGTTGTGCCACACTAAACTCAGTGACAGCAGAGCCAAAATAAGGCTGAACAAGATGTTTATTCTTGTCGGTTTTGGGTTTTTTTCCTCTTTTGGGGTTTTTTGGGGGGTGTGGGTTAATCCTTAATGCACAAAATATTGACAATAACTTTCTTTATTCCTATGATTTAAATATAGAGTTATTTTGATTTGATGTATAATTTTATTAATTAAAGACGTCCTGTCATTGATCAGATTTTGTCCAAAGCACCCAAAATACCAATCATGGTACATGATGATGATATCAATGATTATGTGAAGAAAGGTGAATTATTACTGTTCTCATCCATGAAAACACCGCATGGACACCAAAATTCACTGATTAGATGTCACTTTTCCAGCTTTTTCAAGTTCCAGGATACAGGGAGGAATATGGGATGTGCCAAATATCAGGGATAGGGATTCCCCAAGTGCCAGGTTACAGCACGTTTCTAAAACGCAAAGGAGCTTTGCAAATATAAAAGTCTTTCATTCCCTGCTCTCCAAAACCTGTCTCTAAAACAATTTCTTACTGCATTCCTTTTGTCTTCTCCACCATCTTCTATTCCATCCCCTTTCCAACCTCCATTAACGATGTGTATTTATCAAGAAACGGTTGGGTTTGATGACCTTGTTCCTTTCCAACCTTACAATGATTCTCTGATTCTGTGGAGTTTCGTGGCTCTGTGGTGAGATTGGGACCAGCACGGACCACTTGACCATTCCAGACCTTTCTGGCCAAGCTGCTGTGGCTCTGGACTCTCCACCCTGGTTACTGACCCAAAGCAACAGCTCCCTCCAGCCCTATCCAAGCCCCAGCTGTGCCATGGACAGGTTTTCTGGGAGGAGCTGCCCCTCCCTTCTCCTGCTGGACGTTGGGGACCTTGGAGGTCTTTTCTCCATCACCTACAGCTCAGTTCCGTACAGCAGCGCTGCCTATCAGTGCAAAAAGCAGCTTCTCCCCCTCCCTGCTCCTCTGGAGCACGCACAAAACAGCTGTCTTTAACATTCCTTGAAGGATTGTGTAATCTCAGCAATGGCAGGGAGCACTTGGGAGTTGAGTGCATTACGAAGTCTAATAACAGCAGCAATAATAACAGGGAGGCAGCAAAAGCTCAAGGATGCTGTGACTTTGAGCACGCTCTGGTCTGGCTCTGAGAGGCTCTGCTGCAGCTCCGAGAAGCCTCTGGCACCAGTGGGGTTCCAACACGTCTCAGGGGGCAGGGAACACAAATTAGGGGTTTTATTTCCAGAGGGTGGGCCTGGGCAAGGCCTGTATGGGGTGCAGAAAAGGTGTTTGAAAACTGAAGAGTTTTCAATCAGCTAAATGAGCTTTTCCACCTTTTCACGGCCCCAGGTGCTGCTTTCATTGGACTTTACATGCTTTTGGTGTGGTCTCAACTTGGGAGGAATAACCAGGTCAGCTAAAAGGAAGCCAAAGGATCTCTCCTTCAGGGCAAGTGCTCTTGTTGACACCTGTAGAGCAGCAAGACCCCGGGATTTGGTGTTTGATAAGTTGCCTGATAAGACATTTCTGATCTGTGCACGACCTTCCCACAGAGAAAATGATCCCAAGATGCACCATGAGAACACAGCGAGGCTGATTTAGGGCAAGGTGGGGTGGGGGTGACCCTTGGAACATTGCTGGACAAAGAGCGGGTCCGGGTCGGCCTGGAGAAGGAGGAAGAGCTCCAGTGACAACCAAAACTTCTTCCATTCAGGGCTCTGAGTCAGCCTGAGCTGCCCGAAGGGAAGCCAAAGTCGCTTGAAAGTTGAGAGACGCGTTTCACACACGACGCTGATGGAATGTGAAACCAAGGGATTGATCTCGAAGCTTTGGCCAAAAAAAATCCTGTGTGATGAATGACAAAAGCTGAGATCAAACGTGCTGCTTTTTATCTCCATTTTTAAGCCCCTGAAATTAGTACAATTTCAATGGGAAGCGAACTCCGAAATATCATTCCTAGCTCCAGAAATCTCCCTCTGTAGAGAAGATTCACTGCAGGGAGATCCCGTGGGACAGATAGAAGCTGACAATTTAATAAATGGAGATGGAAGCAGAACAGGCTGACATCTTAATCAGCTCTTCTCCTGGAAACAAAGGCACTGCACAATTTCCTTCCTTATCCACCTCTTTCCCAACACCAGCTGATCATATCTGGCCACAGAAATTACTCTTTGACCTCTCTGGCAGCTGCCTCTGTTTGCAGCAATTTGTTTTTGCTACAGCCTGTGTTTCCAGGGAGGGAAAATATAACAGCAGCACTTCACAGCTCTACATAAAATTGTCAGTGACCCAAATGTATGAATATCACTCCCTTTAGTAAGTCTCTGCTCAAATAAACAGCTCTCAGCATGTTTGCAACCTGCGACAACCAAGAGCAGCTACGGCAGGAGCTCCGAGCAGCAGCCTCTCCTCTAATTGCTTCCCACTCCACCAGAAACCAGCAGGTCTGCTCCCACTGGTGGGCCAGAACAATTCCAGGCAGGAATTTTTAATGTTCCCATCCAAATCGTGCTCCGTGGCGAGCTGGTCCTTGAATTCCTGACACTCTGTCATCGTGAATTCATAAAGCTCCTAAAATTCAGAGGATTCGGGGATGCCAGCCTGGGAGCCAGCACAAAGCCTGACTGGAAGGGGGGATGATTCACTTTTGAGAGGCTCCTGAAGCACACATTGAATTTTAATAAGCCCTTGACTCTCTTTTGGAAATGCCATCTCCTAATGACACCGCGCAAAGATGCTGTTTCTCCTGTTAGCTCTCACTTTAAAATGCTCAAATGCTCAGTTTGTGGTGCCTGATCAGCTGTCAGAGAAGGGTTTACAACACCAGAGAAGAACATTCTTCTGCTGGGATGATGTTGGGATGTGCAGCACCTGCTCCTGCTTTCAGCTCCCCCATGAAAGATTTCCCTGACTTCGGGGTCAGATGAAAAACCCAAACATTTATGGAGCTGAATTATCCTTTTCAAAGCTGGGGAAGAGACTCTTCAATTCATCTAAAAAACAGCTGTGTGCTCAGCAAAGTCCTTCTGCACCTTTCCAGGCCAAAAACCCCACCTGAAAAACCAATTTTGCACGTACCAGGTCGGTGTTCAAGGGCAAGGCAGAAGGGTGGAGCTGGCAGCTGGGGGATGAGATTGTTACAGACTCATCAAGGCTGGAAAAGACCTCCGAGATCATCAAGTGCCGCACCAAACTCCTCTGCACACACAGCAGCTCCCCTGGTTTGGGATTTAACACACTTTTAGTGTCCTGGCCACTCCACCAGGTGCTGCACCATTGCTCTCACACAGATTCACCCACATCAAACCAGCCACTGATTATAAACTCACAGCACTTTAAAGTTCATTTCTTGTAACGGGAAGAACCCAACCAGCAGAGCAGAGAAGGTGACTTTGGGGAGCAGCAGAATTAATAAAAGAATGTCTGCAGGAAGATGGGATTATTTGCAGAGGGAAAGAGCCAGGAAAAGTCTTTGTGTGCCAATCTAAACCAGGTCTCAGCCTGAAGCAGCTACGAGCTGCAGGGATTTCCATGGCTGCTCCTGGAGGGATAAATAATGCAGGGAGTGTACACACACCTGGCTGGGAATCGCAGCACTCCTGCGACAGGAAAACAAGGCTTTTCATGGCCCAGGGGTGCCCCCGGAATGTGATACAGCAGGAAAACCTAAATTAGGAACCAGGGACTAAAGCAAACTTGGTTTGCAGGTGCAGAGTGCCAAATGCAATCTAATTTTCCACCCCTTGCCGCGGGCAGGGACATCTCCCACCAGACCAGGTTGCTCCAAGCCTTGTTCAACCTGGCCTTGGACACTTCATTGTTCCAAGAGGAAATTGTGGTTCTTTCCCATGGGAAGGACACTGTGCTACAGGTACTTAATTAATAAAAATCAATTTTTGCTGTCCCCCAAATCTCAGACACGAGGAGTTTATTTTCATTCTGTTACCTGTTGGTGGAAGAGACCAGCCTTAGCTAAAGGCTTCCTCATCTTCCCCCTTCTCCCCTGGCCATCACCTTGTTAAATCTCTCTGAATGCAGGGGCATTTTTACTTTTAGATTGATGCACAGCACAGATGAACTCCTAATATTTCACCCCATGGGCCCAATTCACCCCAAATTTGCTTTGTTGTAGGACTTTCAGTGATTGCAGGAAGCACAGCAATGCCATGGGAACAGGAATCACCAGCACAAGGACACTGAAAGTCAGCACTGGGCACACAATTTCCTTCTGAGACTCCTTCATCTGTCGTTTCACGTCTATTCATTTCCAGCCTCCCTTGGTAAGGGAGATAATTTCCTGTTTTCCAGTTTTCCAGGGATTGGGAGAGGCAAATGGAGAACAATCCCTCCCAGAATAGGGAAATGTTTACATGTAAAATTAGTATTCAGGAGCAAGAGGAGCTGCACAATCTGCTCTGCACGCTTAAAGCCAAGAAATTTCATGTGAACATTGAATTTTTTATTTTTAGTTGCAGCATTGTGCTTGAAGAATTGACAGCTGAGCTCCCTTTTGGGGATTCAGCCTTTCAGCTTTGTATACCAATTTAGTAATAAAATTAACTTTCATAGCACATTTCGTGTGCAAACACTTCTAACAAAATATCAGTCTCCTCTTGCTGCTGCCTCAGGAAGTTGCATTTCCTTGTGCCACACGAATCCCCACCTTTTAGGTTAGAGGTCAAATGTTGCATCTAGAACACAAATCCATTGAGAATGTCAATACTAGAGAGGTACAATTTATAAAACTCTGGGTGTAATTTTGATCGTTTTCTTTCCAGTGTGTTGGTAAGAATTAATTCAGTTCAATTAACATCCCAAACTGAAAGAGCTGATAAAACACTGGTAGGGAAATATGAAAAATGATCCCCAGCTGCAGTTGGCTGTACAGAAAAAGCTGAATGAGGAACTGAGCTTCTAAAAATAGGTTTAATTTTTGGTTGGTTTTTGGTTTTTGTTTTTTTGGGTAGTATTGAATTATTGAATTGGATTCCACGAGTGCAGCCTGGATAATGGATTCAGGAGATTCAGCCCTGAAGGATTTACCAGAAGATCAGATAAATACAGGCAGAGACATGAGGAGAAATATTCCGATATCACCAAGAGCTTCCAAGCAAAACCTTGGGTTCAAAGCCGGGTGAACAGGGGGCAAACTGCACGAAAGAGATGCATAGCAGCTGCCTAATTAGACAAAGCCTTAATTTTAATGAACTTTCCAGAACTACAAGTGGTGAAGACCACAACAATTTCCACCAGCCAGGACCTGATGGGTTTGGTGAGAATCTTGCCTTCAGCTCTAAAGCTCCTGAGCATTCCCAGCGTGTCCGAAACCATTCCAAACCTTTCCAGAGAGTTTATTTTGGACTCTTGGGCTTTGTTTTCCAAATCCCCACTGCAGAGTGGGCTGGGCTGGCAGAGCAGCCGCTGCTGACAAACCCAGTTGAGGGCAGTTAGATTTGAGCAGGGGTATTTGCAAGCCAACCTTGCAATGACCACTTTAGGATTATCAGCGGATGCTTTCCCTTCTTTCGTGGCAAACTGGGAGGAATCAGAGTTTTCCTGCTTCCTGAGAAGCTGTGTAGGAACTAAAGGTAGCAGCTACTCGTGGAGCAATGGCTGAGCAGCGAGAGGCAAACAGCTCTGAAGCAATAAAAAGGTGTTTCAAAGCGAGTAAAATTTGTCAAGCAAGATCAGGAAAGATTTATGGGCCCGTGGATTTATTGCCAAGGCACACCTTTGCTGGGATTCAGCTGCAGGGGGAGAAAAATGGGACTTGTTTCTTTAGGGTCAATTGAAAACAAAGCAAACAGAAAGCCCCTGTCCACCCCTGAGCCTGCAAAGCTCTGCTGGAAACTTCCTTAGCTCATCATTTGGATAAATGTCTGTAATATTGCAGACAGAAGAAGGTGACAGTGATTTCCTCTGCCAGTGCTTGGATCCAGAGAGGATATTCCAGGGGCAGCACATCCTGCGTCCAGTGGGCATCAGTTGGTCCTTCCCAGGTTCAATTTCTTTCTAAAACTTGTATTAATTTTTCTAATTAAAAAATTTTAAAATTCTAAAACTATAATAATTTATTAATTTGGGCCTTCTAAGTCATGTCTAACATTGCTGTCTTCATCCCAATTCCTTGGCATGCAGATTCCAAATGTTTTAATCCATAATCTACCAGATAAATAAGTGTTCTAATGAAAATATGTGCAGAGCCTACCCTAATGTAGAAACACTTTATAAGTTGCCTGTTTTGAGTAATTTATTTTCAAGGAGCTCAGGAATTATGCTTTGGCCTCCATGGGAATGACCTGGGAGTGCCTCAAGGGCAGTGGGATTCTCCACCTCACTCCAAAAATGCTTCCCTGTGGCTTAACTTTCAGTTTATTCAGGTGCAGAAGGTTTACAAGTGAGAGTTCGAAAATTTAACTTGCAGAAGTGGCAGCTTGCCTTTTCCATTCTCACTCTGGACCTCCTACAAATAATCTCTCCCTCCAGCTTTTAATTGTTTTTATTTTGATTATTTTTTAAACAGGTCCATTTAGGAATATTCCCCAGCTCCTCTTTATTCCTCTTCTGAATTGAATTTGTTGCAATGTCTTTAAATGCTCATTGCAGACAGCTCTGCATCATTTCAGCAATTCATTGCTTCCTAAACTCTTGGTTTGGTGGGAAACACGTGGAAGATTTCTGCAGAGGCTGATGTGGGTGATGTTTGCTGGCTGCTGGGAGAAAATTGAGAGTAATGATTCCAAATTAGAAGCCACCGAGCCAATTCTTGCACAGAAAGTAAGAGGCCCTAAAGGTCCAGGAAGGGAATGTTCAGGGCTGTTTCTGCCTCTCCACGAGTTTCTACCTGCCCAATAATACTCAAAATTCTATTTTCTCTGGAAGAAATATAACCCTGTCTCCGTGGTTCATTACAGCGCATGAAGCAGGAGGAAAAACCCTCTATTTATGGATAATAAACTGGTTTATTGTGCCATTAGTTACTCACACTTCAATTAAGAACGGATTTAGCTGAACCCAAAGTGGTTAACTGTGGAGAATTAATGATATAAATCTGGAGTCTCAGGCAAGCAGTAAGATCTTGAACTGGAGGAATAGGTCTGTAGGATATGAAAGCTGCAAAAAAACTTCCTAAAGAAGTATTTATAACACAACTTCTGGGACATTCTCAATAAAGTTTTTGTATGAACAACAAATAATTAAAAAACCCTGGTTTTGCATGGTTATGGCGGAAAATCTATCACATAGCATAAAATCATGGAGCCAGAGAATGGTTTGGGTTGGAAGGATCTAAAATATCATCAAATTCCACCCCCTGCCATGGGCAGGGACGCTTTTCCCCAAACCAGGTTGCTCCCTCCAGCCTGGCCTTGAACACTTCCCGGGATGGAATTTCCATGTAAATCCTCCCCACTCTGAGGACTTGTTTATCCTGGTGGAAATACAACCAAAGCCTCTCTCCTGCTTTTTACCCTCCTCTGTAAAAATTCACTGCCTGCCCACCCTCAGTGAGTGTTTCTCACATTCCCTCGTGCTCCAAACATTGGCAGAGCCAGATTTTTAGAGGCAGTGGAGGATTTATTTTACAGGTATCACAGCCCTTTTAACTGCATATTCACCTACATTTAGATGAAGATGAATAATGGCATGTCACCCATTTCGAACTGAAATGAGAGGAACTTATTCCACCACAGTGAACTCTGTCTCTACAGCCCAGCCCAGCAAACAGGAGTGATGGGACAGAGAGAGCAGCAACTGGGAGAGCTCCAGGTGATGAATTTGCCATCAGAAATGCAGCTCCATGTCTGACAGGACCACTGGATTCTGATTTTTATTAATTGGGAGACCCCTGTGGTAATCTGAGTTAACCAGTGGCTGAGCAGCTCCCAGCTCACTGCCAAGGGGACACGGGGAAAAGAGGAGCTGCACTCAGTCCAGCTCACTGTTAAAATGTGCTGTTGTCCAGAATTTGTCGAATTTTATAGATTTAAAACCAATCTTCAACGTTTCCACACACCACAAAATGTAATCTTCATAGCACATTCGTGTTGCACGCAGCGATGCTTCCTCCTTCCACACAGCACCATTAATAGGGGAGTTTGTAATGAGAATAAGTTGGATTACTGAGAAATAGAGATTTTAGATTAATAGAGAAATAAATGTAGTTTTTCTATCTCTGATAATGATTTTCCCAATTAAATTTTCCATCACAGCTCTTAGTTTTGATCAATTAAATTCAGACACCCAGGGCCACATTATCCTAATATTCATAGGGCTTCCTTTCAGTTCAGTTGCAATTTTACCACCATAAAAAGAGGCCTGTGCAGGTGATGGTCCAGGAAACTGAGGCAGAGAGAGGCAAAAGTTCTCCTGAGAGATCCCAGCTCCTCCTCATCCATGGTTAGGAGGGAACCCCGATGCCAATTCCCACTCTGGCCGTGCAAGACAAGGATTTGTTCCTGACCACAGCCACGCCGGCGTTGCCGATTTTGCTTCTTCCAGCTGGATTTTCCCCTTCTTTAAAGGCTGTTTAACAGAGGTTTGAATGTCATCAAGAAGCAAGTTTACATTTCAACGCTCTTAAATACTTGACAAATCCCCAAACCCACGGAAATTCAGCTTTAAGGCTGGCAATCCAGACTGACACTCCAACCTCGCTGCCTCAGCCCTCCTTGCTTTTGTGCTTTAAAGCCAGACCTCTCACTTCACTAAATGCTGCTTTTTTTTTTTTTTTCTGTAGCTAAATTATAGTAACGAGTGCTCCAGTTTCACTAAACCCCGGTACCTACAAGATTTGGATTACTAAAATGTAACCTAAATCCTTTCTGCTGCTGGTGTGTGCATTTGAAGATAAGTAGCAGGGTGAGCAGGCTAATAATGGCTTGGGATCTCCTATGGATAGTTCAGCACATCTCTAATTTCATTGCAACTCGTTTGCTCATTAAATTTAGATGAAAGACCAAGACATCTATTTCTTGCCTGCTATTTCTTTTTCTTTTCTTTTTTTTTTTTTTCCCCCCCTTGAAGGTATTATGAGAGTTCTGTTATATAAACTCTGAAATACAAGTGGAAAGTGGCAGCCACTGCAGCAGATTAATTTGAGTCGTGTTTCCAATTTTGATTGATTATTGTGGGAGCGGTGCTGGGCCACAATAATTAAAGGCACAGTACTGCAGGAATTAAGATAAAATTGGGCTTCTAACTCAACCTGCTGTAGGTGTGGGATTAAAAAAGGTGTTTATTATATGTTTAGGATACTTTTAATGGCATTTCTGCCCCTCAAGTCCTACTTAGAACAGTCTTTAAGTGGAAAAAACTTTTCTGGCAGTGGAAAAATCCCCATTTTCTCTTTCCCACGTGTTCACACCCAGCCAATCCTACCAGAGAGCAAAGACCAGAGTGAGCATAGAAGGTGCTGTTTGACCCTTTCCCTTTTGGATTCATCTTGGAAAAGAAAAAAAAAAGGCAATTAAACATAAGGGTTTGAGCAGGGCTGAGATGGAGGAGAGGCATTTAAATGGTGAACAAGCAGCTCCTGCACTCTGTAACCTTCTGGCTGCACCTGTACTTTCTCAGCCACGTCTTGGCTCAGCTCTCTCCAGGGTTTGGGAACATTCCTGACAGGAATTTTCCAGGGAAAAATACATTTTTTGGGGGAAAAGATGGATGATGAAGATGAAAATGTAGAAATGCATTTCTAAAGCATAACAAAAGCTACCTAATGAGCAGATGAAATAGGAGAAAATGCTTTTTTGGAGTTAATTCTCAGCACGGAGAACTCCAAGGCTGGGTTTGCCTCTCCTCAGCTGTTGCTCATTAATGCTTTACTCAGTTTCCAAGTCTGGCACCTTTCTCCCTGTATTTGAGGGATTTGCCTTCAAAGTGATTTGAATATTCAAGTTCCAGAGGTGTTTGCAGCCTCTGGCTCAGCTGACATTTACGTGTGAGAAACTCAGCTGAAGCCACTGGTAATTTTTATGAGGTGTTGGCATTAATTTTCTCACTCCTCTGCCTCGTTGCTCCAGTCTGTAGGTCCCAACATTGCCAAATTTTCCTCCCTTTGACTAACATTTGACAGGTTACTTATTGTTTATTGACTGTAGGGAGTTTACTCCATGATTTTTGCTTCCTTGGCTTTGGTATCCAGCAAGAAGACTTAATTGAGCTCGTGGTAGTGTTTATCTGACCCTAAATCCTTTTGTTCCAAGTCAAACTTCCAAAGAAATTTGGAAACTCAGCTGTTAACAACCTCTGCACTCTTTCATTTCTGATCAGAAGGGATGAAGGAAATGTAGTGATACAATAATTTGCTGAGTGAGAGCTGTGTAAAAAGTGTTCACTCCCCTTTTCATCTCTTGTTCCTGTGCTCTCAGACGAGGGAAATTCTATTTCCTGGAAAAATCAATACTGATGAGTGCTAGGCTTAATAAGAGATCTTTTAAATATGCATACCACATTTAAAAACAAAGTCCCAAGTTTATTACTACAAGTGTCTTTTCCAAGGTTATCATCTAGCAGTTGAATAAAGAATGAAATCACAATAATGGGAGAGCAACATGAGTATGAAAATATTTATAAATACATTAAGATCCAGCTGAAGGCTTGTGTCAATAATTACCTTCACATAATAACACTCAGTGCTGATGTGCTGTTGCACTCCTCATACAGACAGATATTAACACTTAATTCCATCCTCATTTATGGGGCCTGCAGTAATTGCAGGCTATAAACAGAGCTGCCAGCTTGGACTGGCGATAAATTTATTTTCTAGGAGATGAACTGCGGCGGCTCAGAGTGGATGTGAGGGCCTCGTGTGGGAAAGCCAGGAAAGGCCTGAGGACTTCCCCACGTCTTTTTTTCTTGAAAATAAAAATTTCTTGATTTTTCTTTCATCATAGGATCAGGATGGTTTGGGTTGAAAAGAACATTAATGATCATTAATGTTGATTAATTAATTGCCATAGGCAGGGGCACCTCCCACTGTCCCAGGCTGCTCCAATCCCAACCCAAGAGGGCAGGGGTAGATGGGATACTGGGAAGGAATTCCTGGCCGTGAGGGTGGGGCACATCACCCTCTGGCCTTCATCCTTAAAATCCATCCCAGAACCCAAAAGTTTTGTTTCCCTGAGTGCTGTCGAGCACCAAGACCCTTTGTGACTCTTGGAGAGTTTTCCCATCTCCTTTTCATCTCCACCAAGCTCGAAGTTTTATGTAACCCGTTTTAAACGTGTCACAAGAGAGTTTATTTGGCTGCAGGCAGCGTTTTCATGGCGGGGTTTGGTTCTTCCTCCGAGCTGATAAAAACGGAATTAGCAGGTATTAGCAACTAAATTAGTCAGGAGGCATTAATAACAAAAGAACCTGCCCAGGTTCACTGAAGCAGATATAATTCTCATCACAGGTGAAGTAGGTTTGGTTGCTTTTTTCAATAAGTTGTTTATTTGCGTTGCTTTTCGCATATTATTTCTTAAGGAATTAATTCTTCTTAAGCACAGCTCAGTGAACTCAAGAACCTGCCTTAGACTTTTGTTCTTGCGGAGGAAAGCCTCCTCATCCTCCCCTCTGACTCCTAGAAAATGTGTCTGTATTCCCTGGGGAGCTTTTAATCCAACCTCCACAACAGCATCTTTTCCGAGGCCTCCAGAGGAACAGCAGCGGTGGAAAGAAGCGTGTTCAGGCTCGTCACACGGGTGGAATTGGTGCTCTGCTGAATTTCCTACAAAGTCTGCTAAAAAAATGACTCTCTACACGAGAAAACTGCAGCGGGAGTTGTAAAAAAAAGCTGGTTTTAAACTGAGATATAACCTGGTTTTCCCAAAAGCTGTGTTTTGGGCTCGTATTTGCTGGTTCAGCTATGGCCAGATGAAGCAGCGTCCGAGTAGTCCTCGCTCAGGATGTAAAAATGCATGGAATTCCACCCAAATTTAAGGATAGAGATAATGAATTCCTTCAGCTGGGACATTTCTATCTTCAGATCTTCTGTACAGTATCATGAAAGTGAGACCATCTTAAAACCAAATGAGCTGGAGGGCGACTCTAAACTGGGAATGACACATTCACATTTTTCCTTCAAGCTTTTAAGCATCTCCACTAATAACTAAAATATTTCTGAAATGGTCTGACCTTTAGATTCTGTTGGAATAAAAAAAAAAAAAAAGGGCTTCTTTTCTTTTGGGAAACTGCCTCCCTCCACTGAATCATTTCCAAGCCTCCAGGCAACTTTCAGTATCAAATATTCTGTTGTTACAACTATTTCTAACATCATTTTATAGGTGAACTCCGAGAGAAATTAGCCCTAATGTCTAAAATGAAAATATTCCGAAAAGCTCTTGCAATTTATGTAATAAAATACGAGTGGAACTTATTTGATCCAGACCTTCAGCTTTGAGTGATTTCTGTTATGGGACTGAGGAAAGCTCCATGGGAAGGTTCCAAGCCCCGAGTAATTGGGTTATGAACACCCTCAGAGAGATTATTAGGGGTTTTTTATCTGCGTTTCAGCCACAGCAGTCATTGAAATATTTGTCCAAGATAGCTGAGAATGATGATTAAAATAGGCAGAAAGTTCATCAGCGTTTACCAGATAAATATTTCTCAGCAGATCAACAAAACTGAAATGTCAGATTTTGATAAATGTGTTCTTTTCAGTGCAGTGCCTCTGATTCGACCCAATGAAAGGAGGTGACGATTCAGTGAATTAGGATGTTAACAAAATAATGTATTTATTGTCATTAGTACTGAAAAATGTGGGAATGAAAGCAAGAACTTCCCTTGATTTAATTACATTTCTGCAACTGGGCGCTGCGTGAACTGTGAAATCACCAACCCGTAGATTCTCTGAGTGAAACATTTTCGTTCATTTGAGTCTGGATAAGTGTTGGAGATAAAATATTCTATTTTACAGTGTTGTCTTTGGCCTCTGTAATTTGGAGGGTTGATTAGTGGAAATCAATAACCTCAGTTACCTGGTTATGCTCCGAAACTGCTCAGGGTGATCACTTGAACCAAGTGAAATAATACTTGAATTATTGAAATAATACTTGAAGACAACTGAAATAATACCTGAATTAGAGAGAGCTGTAAAAACTTTGTCTTTACGAAAGAAAAGAGGGCATAAATAGAATACTGAATTCTTGAATAAATAGAAGCAAAGCACCAGAAAATGTATTAAAAAACTAATAATCAGCAGGATGTTTGGGCTGAGATCTTCAGCCACTCTCAGGAGCAGCAGAAGTTGGACCAAGCCTGATCTGTACATCAGGGCTACTCCAGTCTAAAGCACTGGGTCAGCACTGGGAATTGGACTCCAGAATTCACTAAATTCATCCCATAAACAGGAGTGTTTGAATCAGCCTGAATACACAATTGCAGTATTTAATGCCAGCTCTGATTTCTACCCTGCCAGATGAAGCTTGCCCGTGGTTTTCTTCACCAGAGCTGCTTCCTTTCCTTTTAGACCAGTGGTGCCTATTCTTGCTCACTCATATTTATCTATTTTTATCTCTCCACGTTGCTTCTCCTCTTGCTTCTAGACTAAATTACGGCTAAACTCTTAAAATCTGATCAGCACCTGCCTTTATCACACAGATTTTCGGTGCAGGTTCTTCCCTGTGACCATTCCCAGTCTCTACACTGTAATTTTCTTTTTTTTTTTGGAGGGAGATATTTTGTTCCAGGTGTTTGACCCCTGATTTTTAATAAACACAGCGCCTGGTTAATAGAGCAAAACCAGAAACATCCAATGACAATCTCGATCTGACAGCCAGACCTCCTAAAACCTCGTTAGCTTCTCTCGCAGGAAATCTGGGAGCCGGCACCTGCTGCCGGAGCAGCTGTTCTCCCCCGTCTTACAGATGGCCGTGGGAAAGGAAATCAAATCCCCACTGCCCCTCAGACCTTTAATGAAAACTTGGTGAAATCCTGAGCTGCCTGGAAGCCTCTCCAGGAGCAGGCTGGGATTTTTGTACGGACACGGGGTTTCGAGGAGCGGCCGGATCCCGCGCGTGCGTCACCGGCCGCGGGGCACAGGTGGCACCCACAGCTCCTGTCCTGGAGCCAAAGCCAACCTTCCTGAGAGCCAGAGCATCCCACCTTCCTGTAAAAATATCATCTGTGCAAATATCACCTGTTTCTACACATAACACACGGATAGAATGCTTGGAATCGAGTTTATATTCTCCCTGTGAAATGATTTGTATAAACGGGGAAGATCTGTGCAAACTACCTGTAAAAATAGTTCATGTAAAGGCAGAATTTCTATGTAAACTCTATAAATAGTTTATATAAAGAGAGAACAACTATCTAAACTACTTAGGGAATATAAATATATATATATATATAAAAATAGAATAATCTATATATAGATGGCATAGAGAGAACTTTCTGAATACACACTGAATTTAAATATCTGAAAATAGAAGACCTAACCAAGAAAGCTGGTTTAGAAAAAGAATTCAATAGTAAAATATTTTAGTGACACAGCAGCAGCTCAGGTCGATAAATGGAAGCCTGAGACTGCTGGAAGTTAAATGTTGATAAAAGCAGTGTGGGCAGGTTGGAATTTTGGAGCGTGGTTTTCACTGGAGCAGCACAGGACAGGTTGGTTTAATCACATCTGCAAGGTCTGAGAGTGTTCTGTGTGCACTGTGCTTAAAAAGAGCCCGATTACAGAGCTCCTGTGATGGATCTAAATGTCAAAAATCCATAATTCATGAACTCATCTGTTCAGAGATCCGTTCTTCCCCAAATTACGTGCACTAAAGTGACCATACCCCGAGTAATCCCTCTCAGGTTCTGGCAGATCACTCCTCTGAAGAGCTGAGAAAACAAGTGGTGGCTGCTGCTCTGGCACAGGGAACAGATGTCTGCCATGCACTCCTGCACATCCTAACGGGAAAACTTGGATTTGTCATCAATGATGGATCATCTCCGTGCTGCTCTCCAAATGCGCCTCTCTCACAGCTTTGTAAGAGTGGCCTTGAAACTTTGAAACCTTTAGCAGGTGAGATAATTCACTGCATGATGGAGTGGCTTTTTTCCCTGAGATGATGATCTTCCAGGTAAAGGAATAAGAGCTGCCTGTCCTTGCTCTTTCCAGCTCTCCCACACTTTCTGCACCAGGCCCTGGCACCCTCCCATACAGACTATTTCCCCTTGCAAAACTTCAGACACTACAGGACAAACTCAGTCTCTTCTGCCCCTTGTCCATCTCCTTTTTCACTCATGCTTTTAAATCCTAGAAAAAATTATACAGTGGAACAGAAGGTAGATGAGAAGGGGAGAAGCAAACAGAATACAGATGCAAAATGGAAATAATGATATCCCAATATAATCACAGAATCTCAGACTGGTTTGGGTTGGGAGGGACCTGAAAGCTCATCCAGTTCCACCTCCAGGGATGCCTTCCACTGTCCCAGGTTGTTTAGAGCTCCATCCAGCCTGGCCATGGACACTTCCAGCCACTGCTTCCCTGGGAATTCTATTCCAGGGCCTCTCCACCCTCACAGGGAAGAATTCCTTCCCAATATCCCACTCTACCCCTGCCCTCTGGCACTGGGAAGCCATTCCCCCTTTTCCAGTCACTCCATCCCTTGTAAATCTTCTCTTTCCATCTTTCCTGCAGCTCCTTCAGGCACTGGAAGGTCGCAATGAGGTCACTCCAACGCTTCTCCTCTCCAGGCTGAACAATCCCAGCTCTTCCAGCCTTTCAGATTTTTAAAAAGTCATTTTGGGGGGTTTGGTGCCCAACACAGGAAAGAGAAGATCCCATACTCCAAAGATTCCACCTGTACTGGCACAATATCCAGATGGTTTCCTGAGGAGGTTTAGAATCCATTCGTGGTTACCTGAAGTGACCACTGTGAATCCCAATCCCTGGCAGGGAACAACATCCATTCCTTTGTGCTCTGCAAATGCATTAACACCACCAACCCAGAATTCTACAGGGTTGGTCACCGTGTGGTTTGGCTCAGACTCGAACTGGCTCCCAAAACAGACTGCTCAGGACCTTTTTATCTCCAGAGAATTTATGAGCACATTAAATTAAGGGTTGATCCTGCAGCCAGCACCCAGCCCTGGATGCGGTTTTGTAAACCAGCAGCCCCTCGCCCAGTTCCTCATTGCTGAGGAGCCAAGAGCAGGGAATTTTGCTCTGGTTTGAGAAGGAATGGTGCATCCCCAGTGCGAATTCTGATGGCTCTGTACTGGTGCAGGGCCAGAGCTCTACCTGGCCCTTGGTTTTCCTGCAGACACCAGGCACAAGATCTTGGTTCTGTTGAGGGAAAAGTCATTGCCTGTGGTCCAGGGAAGGCTACATTTGTCTCACTGCTGTTCCTCAGTAAAAAAAACCTGGGCAGGAGATGAAACGAAGCCTCTTCTTTCTTTCTGCCATCACCAGCTTGCTCTTTTTTGTTGGTTTTTATTTTCTTTTTTTCCTTACTCTGCACAGCTTTCGTCTCCCAGCTATTAAATTCCAAAGTTAACACCCAGAACTTCAGATTTCTATGAGCAACTCCCTAAACACCTCCCAAAAGCCAGGATCTTATTGACCAGACCAGTATTTAGCTCGTGCTCAGCACTGCTAAGCCTCAACAATACCTTTGTCCTTGCCTGGGCAACTCGGCACTCATTAAATCGAGGTCTCCATAACTAAATAGACCTGGGCTAAGTGTGGATATGAGCTAAATTACTTGAGGAGATAGAAGAAATCCAGGAAAAAGCAGATAATTGAACCTAAATCCCACAAGGATGTATTACAGCCCTAAACATTCAGATCCTGCCTTCTTCTCCTCCGAAAAAAAAAAAAAAGGAAAAAAAAGAAATTGGACATCCAGAGCTATTCCATTTCTGCATAGATTTTTGTGGTGGGAGAATTTAGAGCTGTATTTAACCCAGCTTTTCCGAGGTCATTAAGCTGCCTTAAAATTATTGGGTTGGGGGTGGTGTTTGTTTCTTTAAAGTGGTTTAAATAATCACAATAAACAGAGGTGGGGATGCTGAACAACCTCTCCAAAGCACTGGCCTGTGTTATAAAGAGCATCCTGCTGCCATCTGGGTGCAGGAGAGAGATTGCAGGGTGTATTTTCAGTCTATTTTTATAGAAAACCCAGTTTAAGTTCATCCATATTTCCTATATTCCATCCGGGCTCCTCCTTGCGGGGTTAAATTGGGGCCGTTCCAAACCAAGCAATAAAAAGAGCAACTTTATCCCAGGAATTGGAAACCAAGAGCCAGATGAAGCTATGGACAGCGTTTGTATGAAAAGGTGCATTTTTCAATCAATCTGGCAGTTGGAGGGGGGCACTGGAGGGTTCAACACTAACGAGGCTGAATGGAAGGGGGAAAAAAAAAATCTCATTTCTGGAGGTCCCATAATATTTTGCTCACTTGCCTCGCCCTTCCCTTGGAGACGAGAGGAGAATTTACACTATTTTGCCAAATAAACGCTCTCCACGCTGTGCAGAAATATTCCCCCTACAGAAAAAAGGGGCTGTGCTTGTCTCTGCAATGCAACTTTTATTTCACTCGTAGTGAAATTCCATAGGGGAGGATGGATGGGGCTCCAGCCCTTCCCTGTGGGTGTGGCCCCTGGGGACTTAAGGTTTAAGGGAACATGGTGGAGCTGCTGGTTGATGGCCGGATTTGATGGCCTCTTTTCCAACCCAAATAATTCCATAATTCTGTATTTTCATACCCTCATTTGTTCTAAAATTACGCAGAATCAGAGGCAATGCCTAAACATCAGGGAAACGTCCTAAAAATGGATGCTCTTAGAAGGAAAAACAACTCTGTAGAATAAACTCCAAGCCTCCAGCAATTTCTGGGTGGGAGAACTCCTGAACAAGAAGCTGTATTTAATATTAGCAGGTGGCTGATATTGATTACAAGAGGGGGGGGAAAAAAAAGCCTTTTGATAACTTTTATGAGTTTTTTAATCCCTGTGGGTTTTTTTGCCTCGAGTCAAAATGCATTATTTTAAAATGTACATCCGGACACAAAAAAAAAAAAATCAGGCTGGAATTTAAACTAAATAAAACCTCAAATTGGGGAGGAATAATTCAGGTGAAGCAGCAAAGTTTTCAGCTAAAACCAGCTGCCCTTTCCCTGCAGCCAGAGCTTCCCATGCCCGTGGAGTTTCAGATCAGTTGGGGTCCTTTGAAAGCTCTTCCCCCACAATTACAGATTTGAGGCACTGTCCATGTCCAGAGAGATCCATGGCAGGCTCCTGCTGTAATTTTTGTATTATTCCAGTGATTGTGGGACTATTTTTAGTTTCAAATCTGTCACAAGCGTTCACCTGTGGGAAGAAAATGGACTAAATGTAGTACAACCTAGATAGGGTAAAAAGGGCCCATTTTTTGAGTTGTGGGTGATCCCAAAATAACCTTTTGCAAATACAAAACGGAATTTATTTCCCGTGTTACGAAGGCAATAGAAAAAGGGGCTGAGCCAAATTTGTAGACCTTTCCCAAAAGTTCTTTTTTGTATTATAATTAAGTCTCAGATGTTACATAGTACAAGGATTTTTTAATTATATTTTAGAGATTTAGACCATCAGGGCTTTTGCCAACTTTAAAAGAAGCTACAACGGCATTTCCTGGGACAGAAACAACAGCAAGTTTGTGGGTTTGACTATTCAGGACCTGGTTTATATCCCAAATTATTCTGAAGTAATTATGTTTGGTAATTAGAATATAGACCCCCTGCATTTTATGGGAAATTTCCCAACAATTAAATATCACCTGTATTTTACAGCAACTCCAAATGTCCAGAGATAATGGCAATATAAATTCAGAGGGATGCCCAGCTGAACCCTGACAAAGAGGAGCAGGAGAGGCCGTGCCATTTGATTTTCTAATCTGATTCTCTCACTTTCTGGCAGCCAATCCAGCTCCTTTTTTGCCTGATAAAGGTGCTCAAGACTTTGTCTTTGCCAGCTCTCTCTCCCCTGACCCAATTCTTTTATCTACAGGAGCAGCTTTCCATCACTGCTGACTTCCCTGGTCATGCATGTGTATTTTATATTTTACTCCGTGATTCCTCACTAAATTCTCTCTCCTGCTGAATCTACCACTTGAGCAAGACTTGATTTTAATTCCCCGGAATCCACCAGCTGCATTCAAACGCAGGCATGGAAAAGAGTCGTAAAAATCAGGGAAAACAAACCAAATATTCCTCTTGACATCCTGGACCCGTCCTGTCTCCAGAAGCAAACAATTCACATCTCAAGACTTCAGCTTTATCTCTGACCCGGGTTGGAGGCTCCAGTTTACTCCTTTGTCCATCAATCATGATTTCCACAGACACGCCTGGACCTGGCAAATTGTGTCCTTTGGAGTCAAGGGCTTGCAGTAATCATTGAACAGAAACCTTCCATAAAAAACCCCCGACAGAAACCAACAAATATTTCTGCAGAAGGAAAGAAAGTCAGGGCAGAGGTATCATCAAAACAAACCTCACTTAGAAGATATTTATTCATGGGAACCATTTAAATTGAAGTTCCTGCAGCCTCTTTAAATAACAGCTTCTAAATTTCTTTCCTTGTTGGACACGGGCTGTGAAGTCCCTTGGTTTTGTTACTTTCTATAAAATAAGGGAATTTATTTTAAGCTCTTGCAGATCTGGTCAAACAATATCAGAAGTGAGGGACGGAAGTCCTTGATTTTTTCATGTGCCAACAAGTTTTTCCACTATGTCCAATGTTATCCAAAGTCCCCATTTCTTATCAGTATTCCTGCTCAGATCCCTTTTGATTGTAATTACATCATTAATTGCAATAAAGGTGGATAGCGAACTACAGCAGTATCATCCTGAAGAAATCCTTCAAATTAGGCTTGAAACAAATTCCCCTCTTTTTAATTATGGAGGGATTTACAAGGAGTTCAGAAACTCTTTACCTATTTTATTTCAAACCTGATAAGAATAAGACTTAATCCTTCAAAAATTATGCTGAAAGCTGGCATCTGCTGTGATTTTGGATGTGCTTTATCAAAGAACAAACCCAGAACTGTAATGAAATTGCAAATGTAGCATCTCCAGAATTATTTCTGATGCTTCATGGTGTTTACCAAGCTTGAGCAAAGACAAACAGATGTTTCCCCACAACTGGAATTAAATCAACAGCCTGACAATGCACATTTTGTAGCGTTTCCTTGTGCTTGTTAATGACTTGTACAAAATCTCTCCATTCTGCTGGCTCAGTTTTTGCTGCTTTGGGAGTTGTCTCTTGGGACGCTTCAAGGAGGAAAGTTCTTGTCCCTTTCAGGAGAAATCTCCATTAAACTGAACTCCCTTGGCTCATCCATTGGCTTCCAGGCACTCTGTCCTCTCCTGTCAATCCCAACTCTGCTGGTCAAAGGCAAACACTCCAAGTTTTGTCAAATGGATCCAACTGATCAACCTGGGAGACTTTGCAAGGAAGAAAAATGGCCTTTTCTTCCTTTTAGGATTCATCACTTCAGAAAGAAATGCTCTGCTTCAGAGCCTGAAATCTGCTTTTGTACCAAATTCAAAGAAAAAGGCTTTTAATGGGATTTCTTAAAAAGATGAAAAGACACACAATGTTTCTCTGTCTGCAGCCTCCCAGTCATTTGAATCTTATCTCTCCCATCCCAAGTACAAAAAGACTTCCCAAATGAATGACGAGGAGATGGCAGATCACTCTCCCAGCTGGAGATCCCTGGATTTGATTTGTCGCTCGCTGAACACCGGCAACAAAGCACTTCTGTGCGCCAGTGAATAACCTCTGTGGTTTGGATATTCTCTGGAGGTGTTTGGGCAACAGCTACTGGCAAACAGAATAACAGCTTAGATCAGGTAGTCGCTTCTTTTTTGGTTTGTTTTGGGGTTTTTTTTAGTTATCAACGACTTCACCTCTCTGATGTTGCTGTCTCCAAGCTGTGTTTTGGTGCACAGCTCTGCTCCACCTGGGATATCTTTGTTGGACACAGCCAGGTGTGTCCCCCCCAGTCCTGGCTTTCCCCATGCCCACAGCCCTGTTATTCACCTGATGGTGAATAGCTGTTGAGCCAAAAACCC
Organism: Oreocharis arfaki; assembly: GCA_013398015.1. Lineage (NCBI taxonomy): Eukaryota > Metazoa > Chordata > Aves > Passeriformes > Paramythiidae > Oreocharis > Oreocharis arfaki. The sequence continues at coordinate 273,485 of VZRR01011446.1, forward strand.
CAGACTTTCTCCCTGTTTCCCCCATTAACTGATTGTTAATTAAGTTCATGGCAGTGGTACTCGTGGAATGACACGGGTTGGACATCAGTGGGGTGGTTTGGAGACAATCCTGCATCCCACAGAGGTGATGCTTTGGCAGAAGTTGCCTCTCAGACACACGACCTAAAAGACTCAAACGTGGATCTCCAGTTTGGTAGAAACCACTGTTTCCCATCTCAAACACCTTTTCAAATTCCATTTTCCCTGTCCATCATCCCTGTTCCATAATGAAATGTCTGAAACCAACAGACTGCGGGTTGAGAACCTACTGCTGTGCTCCCTCATGATACGGGGGTCATAAAATCATGGAATGTCCTGAGTTGGAAGGGACCCACAAGGATCATCTAAATCCAGCTCACAGGACAATCCCAGGAATCCCACCCTGTGCCTGAGGGCATTGTCCAAACGCCTCCTGAACTCCCATTCTCGGGGCAGAGCTGCCCATTTATCACCAGCTGAAACCCTCTGATAGCGATGAAGTTAATGCACAGTGAGATTTATCTGAAACTCTGCACATCCAGATAAGAAATCTAGAAACCATCGAGACACCAGGAACTCTGGACTCGCAGCCTGTGTGTGGTGCAACTGTTGTTCCATCACATATTTTATGCCATTTCAAAGCTCCTGGGAAGCCAGAATTAACAACTTTTTGTTAGTAACATCTCAAGCAGTGCAGTTTGGGGTTTTGAGGTTGGGGGTCGTGAGAATTATCCTTTTTTCCCCGAGATCATTCCACTCCCTCCAGCTTGGCTAAAAGATTAGTGGGTCCATTGTCTCAAGTGCTCGACTCAAAAACTTAGCAAATCCTTGACACAGTATTAGTCACTTATCCAGGCTTTTCTGCTATCGGAGCAGATGTCTAAAGCATGGAATCCATGCAGGGAGCCCTCAGAAGTTCGTATTGTTTCCACCGCCTGAGGGGCAGATATTTAAATTTTCTTAATATTCAGCCAACTCCGTTCTTATCACAGTTACACAAAACCTCCACATCATTCGAGAGACGTTGTCTGATCTAATTAATTCCATAAAAAGGCAAATTCTATTAAAAAAAATAAAAATCTAGACTTAATAGATGGCCAAATGGCTACAGACCACATTAGGCTGAACGGATCCGATCCCATCTGTGATAGGAGGCGTGCGGAATAACACAGCCTGGATGCAGAGCATATTGAACAGAACAAACCCCACCCCAGAACAGATTTATAGTCTCTAATCCACACAAAAATCTGCTGAAATAGATCAGCTCTGTCACGTAACACCACTTTCATCTGGCGTCCAGGAGCCCTGCACCACTTGGGCTCATTTAGCGGGTCGGTTCCGTGCTGTTCCTGATTTCATGCAGGGGACGATTAGGGATGGAAAATATCACAGACGGCTGGCAACGGCAATAAATAAATAAATAAATAAAAAGCTTTGCTCTGTTTGGCTTTACCTGTTTGCTCCAGAATTTTCAAACATGATTGAATTAGTCACGGACGATAATTGTTTTCTGCGGGGAAAAAAAAAGGAAAGAAAACCTCTGTGAGAACTTTGAGCGTTTAGATTTTAGAAATATTCTAAGACAGGAAAGTAAATTAAGCTTCAAGAGGCTGTGAGGGACCCACTGTCAGGAGATGTCACATCCACACTAAAATTAGTTTCTATTGAGACTTTTTTTTTTTGTTGAGAATGGTCCAAAGCCGCAAGTGGAGCAATGGGGAGATGAAGTGCATTAATCAAACAGGATTTGGCACAATTACCTAAGCCACTTAAGATATTTTTTATATATTCTGTTGCAGCCAAAGCACCAGAGATCCTCATCAGATGGAGTAAACAGCTGCTGGGTTGAGGATTATGGACTATATTTTCTAAATTTACAGCGCTCAGACACCAGTATGAGTCACCAAGGCTTGACTTTGAGCTTAAATCAAAGCCTCACCTCCCCCTAAAAATGAACACAGAGCCCCCCCCGACAAATGGTGCTGGGGTTACTGCACAAAAAGCTCCTGCTAAACCCCACAGCAGAGAGATGCTGGGCAGGGAGGCAAAAATAGACACAGCATCATGTGGTTTTCTTTGCATTCTGAGTGGTAACAAGCAGCAGAGGAGGTTTAAGCTGGATATCCAGAGCTGGATGTGCTGATGGGATGTGCCCAGGTGTGAGCAAAGGAGGCTGAGGGCGGGCAAGTATCTAAAACTCCCTAGAGGGAGACTGGAGCTAAGCGGGGCCAGGCTCTTCTCCCGAGGAACAAGGGACAGGAGGAGAGGAAACGGCCTCAAGCTGCACAAGGGGAGGTTCAGTTTGGGTATTTGGAAAACTTTGTGCACGTGGAGCAGGGCAGTGGTGGAGCCCCCATCCCCGGAGGGATTTAAGAGCCCTGTGAATGTGGCACCTGGGGATGTGGGGCAGTGGTGGGGGAACAGCTGGACTCAACCTTAGAGGGCTTTTCCAGCCTAAATGATCCTGGGACTCTCCTTAGGATAACATGATAGAGTTGTTGTATCACACAACCTTGGATTCACCCCTAGCTCACACCTAAATCCCTCCCAGTGTCAGGACCCCACATCACTCCCGCCCTGATAACAACACGGAATGAAATATTCCTCACAGCCTGGGCCCGTTGCATCAGAAGTTTCCAGTGTGAAACAAACTGCAATATTTACAGTATTGTTCAAATCTGGATCTTTGGAATCCTTCTGTCTTGCTGTTTAATCGGAACGTTTCAGAGAGGAGAAAATCAGAAGCCTCTAAGGCCTCATGCCTGTGTAGTTCCATTTGTTTAAAAATTAATCTTAGACTGAAGGAAAGAACAGTAGTCCATTCCCACAAGAACTGGCTTCAATTCTGCTGCCTTAAAATTACTTTGTTGCAATCTTTCCTTTTAATAAAATATTCACAGTGATTCAAGTGTGACTGATGGCAGTAAGAGAGATTTATTACTATTATTATTATTATTATTATTATTATTATTATTATTATTTCATTGTTATCAAATTAAAGGCCATTTGGAGACGGAAAAGTTCTTATACAGCTGTGATACTGCAGGTTTTGCGTGTTTATTTAGAAAACACAAGCTCTAAACTCTGTAACCGGAGGATTTTAATTTATTTAATACATATTCTCCCCAAACCATTAATAACAAACCCTGCAAACAGTAAAGACAAGAATACACTGAACGAAAAAACATTTTTCAGCTGCCTTTGTGCACAGGGACATTGGTTTTGATGGAAACCCTTCAGAGATGTCTTCCATAAAAACAAAAGTCCCGCTACGTGCGAAGATGCCGTTACTGAGTTTGGGAACATCATTCCATCCTGGATTCACGTCTGTGTGACTCAGAGGGGAGCTGACGTGGAAACCTTCTCCCTGAACGTGTGCTCTGACAGCTGCAGTGCATAAAAATATCTCCTATGGATGCATTTTGGGTAGGATGGAAGGATGTGGTTGTTTTTCTCCCCCTTAGTTTTCAATTTTTTAAGCCATCCTAGAGAATATAAACAGCAAGAAATCCCAAAATTCCATCAGCTTCACCAAGGAAAAATAAGCCTAGAAGGATTTCGAAGGTCCCCTCCCAGCTCCTGAAGTTACAGAGACTCACTGAAATCTTGGTTTCCTTAAAAAACTTTTTCCTTTTCACAAATGTGAGGAAAAACGGGGAAGCGTGTGCTGAAAACCAGCTGCAGAGACATTGTCTGGGTCCTTAAAACCAGGAAAATCTCGGAATTATAAATATAAGCCAAGTTCTTGAGTCTGACCAACCTAAAGCTTCAGCTTGGAGAAAATCAGGGTACAAGTGGAAGCAAAATTCAGTCTTTTCCAAGAGGTGTTCAAGAACTCCAGCTGAACCCGGCCGTTATCCCAAAGAGGAATAAGAGAAGGTCATGACAAACCCTGACATAGCTCCAGAAGGGCCTCACCCAGCTCCAGGCAGCAAAAACCAGCCTCAAAACTGGAAATATTTGTGGGTTTAAGAAGTAACATCTCATAATACCAAGGAAATTTTTAAATCCAAAATTTCTTTCTTTTCTCCAGAGGAACATCAACACTCCAGCCCATCATATTGATAAGAATTCACTCCCAGGAGCTTCTGAATTTCTCTACACACATGGTCATAGATAAGGTGGACTTACCCCAGTGTCTTCAGATGGCCTTGTAGTACAAGCAGGAGATCGATGAAAGTGGATTTAAATTATAACAATTGTGGAATTAAATATCGGAAATAAAAGCTCTTAGTTGCACTTAAAACCAGAAGAGCTGAAATCGGAATTTTCTGAAGCATTTCTTCCGCAGATGCCAAGTGGGTTGCATTTCATGGGTTTATTTTTCCATGTCTAGTCAAAGTGCTGGATCAGGAGTAGAAAACAATGAGGTTTTCCAAGGAACCTGAAATTCTCTGTCCTCCCTAAATAAAGGCAGGCAACACCCCTTGATCAAGTGACTTGAAAAACAAGTCAAAGAAAAATCACAATCTTTTTTTTTTAAGAAATATCCCATAAATGACTCAAAGGTGCCCAGAACCAGAAGCCAGGAGCCCTAAAATGAGCACTAAAAATGATTTCACCACCTAACACACGATTCAAATATAAAACATGCGCACGATGAGCTCCCAATGCGGAGCGAAACGAATTTCTAGAGACATTTACTAAAGAATAATTTGAAGAGCACTTTCATGTGCGAGCAACACGCTGTTGGAAGAAATTATTGATGCAAGCCAGGCTGTAAGACTGACATATTATTATTAAACAAAAAGTTGCCGTCAAAATAAATGTATGAAACCCTCTTGAAATGCAAGAACAGCGTGCACAGATCAGATGGGCCCATAAAACCCATTTATAAATCAGCAGTGAGGGATGAAATGGGAATTATATCTTGTTCTAACAAATTGTGATCAATCCCTGAACGTGCAAACACGACCTGCTTCAAGCCAGGAAGCTGGAATGAATTAGGAGAGTTGGAACCCTGAGAATAAAAAGCTTCTCTTTATCTTCCCACATAGTGGAGAAATGAATTAGGCATTGATAAGAACAGTCTTGAGGACCAAATAAATTCACATTGCATCTGTTTCGAGAGTGAAATGGATGTTGCTCCTTCCTCAAATGTCAATTTTTAAACAAAATGTTCAATTATACACTACAAAGAATCGTAAGGCAGAGCTTAAGGTGACCTTACCCTTCCTGATCTATCGAACTGGATTAAAAAAAAAGCCATTTAAGTAATGTACAACTGCATTAAGAGGAGGTGTGGGTAACTACAATCCACAAGAGGCAAGTGTCGCACACACAGCTGTGAAGTAGCTCCAAACAGACCCTTCAGTGCCTGGAATAAGCAACAACCCATGATTTCTGCTGAGGGATACACTGCTTACCACGACCCATGAGTGGCTTTGGGGTTCTTTGTAGCTGTGGAACCCCAAGGACAATTAACTTAAAGCGATTTGTTGTTTTTAATTCATTTCATTTTGTCAAAAAAGCTGGGACATGGCTTTAAGCAGCATTTTTTATCCTCCTATATGAAATATCTTCCACTCATCTTGACTTTCCTTTTCTTTCTAGCTTTCCTTTTGTCGTTGGGGATTGTGGGTATGAGATCCAAGGAGCTTTGAATCTTAATAAAAATGTGGTACCTCTAAGTTGAAATCTTACTTTATATAGCAAAATATAAACATAGGAGTGTTGATTGGGTATATTTTAAGGTGATTGTAGGTCAAACTCATGTCAGAAATGAGAAGATAGATGGGATATTAGATGGGATTTGGGAAGGAATTGTTCCCTGTGAGGGTGGGGAGGCCCTGGCACAGGGTGCCCAGAGAAGCTGTGGCTGCCCCTGGATCCCTGGCAGTGCCCAAGGCCAGGCTGGACGGGGCTTGGAACACCCTGGGACAGGGGAAGGGGTCCCTGCCCATGGCAGAGGGTGGCACTGGATGGGCTTTAAAATCCCTCCCAACTCAAACCATTCTATGATTCTATGAAAACTCTTCTTTTACTACATTTTGTTTAAGTTTGGATTATATTTTGATATTTTTCCCAGTTATCTCTGCACGGGAAGGCTGAAGTTTTCAACAAAATCATAATTAAAATAACTGACGACCGACTCTTCACGCACTTCCAGCTTCAGAGAAAAGCACTGAGGGAGAGGGAAGAAGCTCTGCTGGCATTTTGCATTTCAGCCGTATCTACACCACCCTCTTTTCTTTGCTTGTTGAACAAGATCATCTCTTCCCTTCCCCATCCCGAGGGCTCCCTGCCCAGCAGGATCCAGAGCCACAGCTGAGGTTCCCATACAGTAAACCCAAACTCGTTAGCCTGGAGATTTCATCTCTGCAGCAGCACAGAAAAGAGCAGCTAGGTCTGCATTTATTTTTGTTTTCTCACCCCCACCATCTTTTCATTCCAGACTTGCCAAGACAACTTGTCACTTCCTTCCCTTCAGTTCCTTGGGACACGACAACTGACACATGGTAAATGACAGAAAACCTAAATACAAATATTATCCTACAGCAGCAAAACACTCAGGTTTCTGGAGCTCTCAAGATTTGGCTGTTTTTTGGGGTTTTTTTTAATGAGTTAAAGGTCAGTTGTGAACTGAAAGATACATCCCAGGTGGACAAATACGATATTTAAAAATAAAAAAAAGCAGCATTTCGTGAGCATGAACCTGCGTGCCTAAAACTGCCCCGTGTGAATCTGGTCTTGTTTATAAAATACGTTTATGAAAAGATGTGGCAAAATGCCCCTCCTTAAAAACAAATCGCTCAAGAAACCTTTAGCCAGTAGTTTCTTGTGATGGTGTGAGTGTTAATTACAGGCGTTTAGAGACCCCAGAACTGCTCTGTGAATGGTGCAAGGAGCAAGCAGGGCTGTGCTCACCCTGCTCACGGAAATAAAGGCAACACATAAAAATAGACCCTTCTGCTGCTGGAGAAATCCTCGCACTCCCATTTCCCCAGGAAAGGAACTTTCCAAATAAACGCCCTCAGAATTTCAACATCCACCAAGCATCATCTTCGTTACACTCCTCACTCTGCAAATGCAAAGTCAGTGTATTTAATTATAAATATTTCGCCTATCAGACCATTGCTCAATTAAATATTTGGAAAAAAAAAAATTAAATATTCAGTTAAAGCTGAACTTGTTGTTTTATTCCCTTCCCACTGAGTGATAAAAAGCATTTTATAATTACACCACAACTGTAATTTTCCTGTGCCTTCCCAGAACACCATCAGGAATTTATCCATGGGTACAACACAGGGATTTTTCTATCAAAACAAGCTATCAAACTCCACCAGCCCTTCTCATAGAAAAAAGGGGATTCTTCAGAGGAATGGTGAGAAGAAAACAAATAACAAATACTTTTGAGAGCCTGTTTCTCAACTTTTCTCTTTTTTTTTTTCATGGGATGCACGCTCCAGACCTTTCTTTCCATGCTCCAACTTCCTGGTGAGGCTGAGCACAAAGGACACTGCAAAGAGCCCAGCACAGCCCCTTCATCTGCCTGCAGTGGCTGTTTATTTGTGCCATGGGCAGGGATTGTTCCCTCTCATACATCATTCACTACCAGCCAGACTGATTTCACAATGTCAACTCCAAAAAAAAAAAAAAAATAGCCCAAGCATGAAGAAAAGAATAAAAGAAAGGGAAAAAAAAAAAATCTGTCTTATGTCATTGCTTTGAATATTGGCCACACTGACCCTAAATTTCATTTTTCTGCCCTACTTCAGAGGCTCCACTGATAGCAAAGGTGACAGGAACAGGGCAGGAAAATAAATAGTCTTTTCTGCTGTTTTCTTGGTGTTGAAAAATCTTTTATTGCCTAGGAACACAAAGGACAGGAAAGACCCTGATTATAATGTCTCACCACTCGAATTTTGGCTTCAATTAAAAGTTTGGGGGCCGTTTTCAAATGCACAAAAGCATTTAAGGCATCCAAATCCTCCTGGAAATTAATGGGAAGAGGGAGCTTCCCATATGTTTGGAGCTTGGTTAGAGCTTTCCTCATCTGACTCGATTTCTGTAGGGCAACTCAAACCAACCCAGATCATAAAGGGTGGGGAGCAGCTTTATTTGCTGACAGCCCCAAACATTTATCTTGGGATAAGGATTGTTGTTGGTTAGAAGGAAAAAAAAACTTGTTTTAGGAGAATACAGAGAGTAGCCTGATCTCTAGAACTATAATTAAAGCATCATGGATTCATTAAGGTTAGAAAAGACCTCCAAGATCATCAAGTCCAACCTTCAACTGCATACCACCGTGCCCACTACGACTTCATAATTAGCAACAGTACTAATTGCAACACAAAAATGTATTGTGTGATGGTTTTAACTTGTTTAAACGAGGTGAACAGTGCTTAACATCCACAATCAGACTCCAAATTCCAAGTGAGATTGAATTACTGAAGATTGAATCTTCAATTTTAAAGATGCATTAACAACGCTTTCCCCCAAAACTGCAAAAAAACGCCCAAATCCCTCCCAATTGGTAGGAAGGAAAGAGGAAGTGAAAACTCCTCACAGACCTGCTGGTGAGTTCTTCTTCATTTATCTGGAGTCACTGTGACCGTGTGCTTCATTTAACAAAGGTATTCCAGCAAACAGCAGCCCGAGGAGCACAAATGTGGTTTCCACCACTTTTTCTTGTGGAAAACATCCCAAGAGCTTCCCACAGCTACGGCTGGGGAGCCAAGGTAGAAAAGAGGTCGTGATCATTCAAGCTTTATCCAACCTTGGATTTCAGCCTCGAACAGCAGTTTTCATAATTTCAGGTCCCCTGGGTGGCCCATCCTTCTCCAATGTTTTGGCTCTGGAAGAAAGGGATGGGTTTGGTTTGTGTCAGTTCGGCCTCTCCGTGTGATGTCAGATGATTCCTGCTCATGCAGGGATCCACAAGCCCACTGCAGCCAGGGGCAGATTCATTCCCAAAGATCTCACAGGCCCCAGGTCAGAGCAGCTGAGGAGGAGACACAGCTTTTGGGGATGTTTGTGGTGTTGGCCGTCTCATTTCCCCCTCACAGTCAAACCGTGTTTTAAAAGATCTTTAAAACATCCTTACAATGACTGCCCTGACCACCTCCTCTCATCTTTTCCACCCTTCATCCACCAATCCCTTCTCAGCAAACCATGGAAGACAGAAGAAAAAAAAACCCATGAAACCACTCTAAACCCCCTCCAAGATGATTTTCCCTCATCAATTGCTTTGCATAACGAACCGACAGCAAAAAGCTGTGGGTTTGCTGGGTTACCCATGGTGTGCAGGATCACAGCTACAACTGGAGGGCTTCATCCTGTTCTCAGAGAATACTGGAGGGTCCTGAGCTCTCAGAGAGGAAGGATGATGCTGAAAAACTTGTTGCCTCAGTTCCCAGTCAGCTGAGCTTTTGGAAGAGCATAAATATCAGCGAGGTGCAGCATTGTACACGAGGAAAATAGAAGGAAGAGCAGTGAGGAAATTGAGATTATTTCCTTGTTTGTATTGAAGAAATGCTTAAAAATGAACTCATTAGAGGCTCTGAATTGTGCACAACCTGATCAAAGTTCTCTTATACATTGAGCTAATCTGCCAAGCAAAGGTCCAGAGTTAATCTCTCCTGCAAAGGGCAGCATCTCCAACTCCCTGAGACGACCATTCCAGGGCAAAGCTCTGCAGGGATGGCAAGCATCAAATCCCTTTGAAAACAGTTAAAAGCAAAGTCTCTTTACCTTGCTGAGTGCTGCACACCAGCTCTGCTAATCCTTTACCAAAGTGAAATCTTTAGATGCCAAATTATAAATTAGCAGAGCACAGAAATTTATTGTCTTATTATCAAAAAGTAATGGCAGGATAAAAAAAAAAAAATCAATTTTGAGAGGGCTCTTTTCTGTGTCAGACTTGCCAATTTTGCAAAACTCTAATTTCCCTTGTGGAAAATCTATTTTGTTGTGAAAATACTACTGTATGTATTGGCTGCTTTTCCAGGAATTATATCCAGAATTTTGCATAAAACGCTGTCATTCTGCAGGAGCAACAGTCCCTAGCGGTGAATCAAACCAGATGCAACCTCTCCCTCTCCCTCCTTTAACACCACTCACCTGAAGGCTTTAATAAGTTAATTATCAAGGCGAATTATTTAAAATAATGATGTATTACAGTCCAGTTACTCCTACCGAGGGAGTTTTGAATCTAACTCCAAGGATTTTAAAACTTCTAAATATGTACAGGAACCATCTGACCCACAAAATCCCTACACTGCCCATAAATGTGTAAACTTTCAAGGCCACTCGTGTTTTCTTTCTAAGCACTTGTCTTTATTTCAGGGTTGCTTTTCTCTGCAAAGGAGGAATGCGGAGTTCACTTGGAGAAAACGTCTCTCCTGGGGGTACTCCATAATGAATGACTTGGCTTCTCTCTGCAAGTGCTTGTACTATTTTGAGAAATGGAGATGTATTGGGGTGGTTACCAGCAGTTCCTTTTGTTGTAATTTCTGAAATGAAGCATCTCAAGTTTCAGGGAATAATTGATTTTTTTTAAAAAAATAGCTTTCCTGTAGCTATACAACTCATTTTATTCTGGCTTTTTTCCTCCCCCCCCCCCTTTTTTTTTGCTCCTCTCAGCTGCTTAATTATCTTTTCTAATAATACACAAAATCAAATTACACAGCTGCTAGATAGGTGGTTTCCTGATATCCATCAGTATTCACAAAAGAAAGGAATGTTTTTACAATTTTTTTGTATTTAAATTTTTTATAATTACACAGCTGCTAGATAGGTGGTTTCCTGGTATCCATCAGCATTCACGAAAGAAAGGAATGTTTTTATAATTTTGTCACAGACACTCCAGCCATCTTTGTTTTTCTCCATTATCTTATTATTAAAATTGTGCTTGCAACCAGAGTGCTAAAACAACGCAAAAATCGGAGTTTTACACAATATAAAATATTAGCTCAGGGTTAAATCTTTGCCTGCATTACCTCCCTCTGTGACCAGGTCCTTCCCAGGCCTCGGTGCTGTCATGTCTATTAATATAAACAATATTCCTTGGTAAAACCTCCAGACATCAAACCCATAATTTTGTGTCTTCACTTCAAATCTTCAGGCTGGTGTTGATGGCTGCTGTTGCACACACCAACGAGCTCTTTAGTTTCTAATATCAATGCAAATACTGCATTCACAGCACTCAGCACCTGCCCAAATTCTTCCCTTTAAATAAACAGATCCAAAAAAATCCCATAATCACAACCTCAAAGAAGTGCAGGCCCTGTTTTTGCAGGTGTTTGAGCACGATGCAGAGGTGGCTGTAGAAACCTTCCCAGCTCCCTCCTCCCTGCTCATCGTTCTCCCTCCCCAGGGAGGGTTTTGGTCAGCATCTCCTGCAGGGGAATCAGCCCTGGTTTCGAGGGTCTGACCAGCCGTGCAGGGAGCTGTCCCTGGATGTCACCAGCGGGCTCACAGCGTGGTGCTGCGGCTCCCGAAACAGCACAACACCAGGAAGAACCATCCTAAAGGAAACTGGGGATTTACACAACAAGCACGGAGTCGTTAAGGTGGGGAAAGAGCTCTAAGACCATCGAGCCCAGCCTGAGCGTCCCCAGGTGCCACATCCTCATGGCTCTGAGACCCCTCCAGGGGTGGGGACTCCACCAGTGCCCTGGGCAGCTGTGCCAATGCCCCACATCCCTTTCCATGAAGCCAATCCCCCAAATATCCAGCCCAAACCTCCCCTGGCTACACACACAAGTTTTCACTCTCAGTAGCCCACGCACATCGATAATAAATACACAGGGAAATCCCTACCCCAGTGCCTGGCCTTCGAAACAAAACACTGGAGTAGAACCTCCCCCAGTGAGCCACATCCCAAACAGGAGGATGCAAATTGACACAGCCATGCCCCAAACTCTTCAAATGGAAGCACAGCTGACGACTTAAATCCCCCCCGGACTACCAGAGGCAGATTTTTGGTAATATTCCTGACATCAGTTCCATTGTTTCTCCCTATAATGCACTGACCTAGATCTGTTGGTGTAATTTTTCAGCTTCTAATACTGCTAATATTGCTTTTAGACAGTGGTTTCAGGGCCCTTCGGAGATGAGTTCTTCAAAGCTGGAGCTTAATCCATTCTTTATTAGCTTCTGTAAAGTGATTACTTCTCCAGGGCTGGATGGAAGTGCTTAGAGGAAATGAGCATCCTGTTCCCAAACATCACTGCTCCACTTCCAGAGCGTTTGCTGGGATCTAAACGCTTTAGGCTTGACTGATGGGGACATAAAACAAGAGAAGACACCAACAGGAAAGTCTCACATGGAGAATGTGTTGACACTGTGACACTTTTTTAGCGAAGCCCCGGGATGTGACAGGTTCTCAGGGACTGATGGCCCGTGACGGGCGAGCTGGAGGTCGCTGGAGCCGCCGCTGCTGCTGCTGAGATGTCATTTTATCGTTCCGTTCTAAATGAAAAATCGCTCTCTGCATGCAGTTTGTGGGAGTGCAAGGAGGGGCTGGGGAAAAGCCACAGCCCAGGTTACCTTCCAGTGCTCCTTCCGCAGCACACAGGGAACAAAAGAGGAAGATCCAAATCTACGGCACCCCTCAGGCTGTAATTAACGGGGAGTTTTTCTTGTGTCCGTGTGAATTCGTTCTGCTAATTCCGTGCAAACTGTGCCTATTAGCATCAGGCAAGGATGGTTCCGAGAAGTGCTTCTTTAAATAGCTACAGGAAACAAGAACTCTCTGTTGTCATGGAGAAGTGGCTGCTCCCAGGGCAAAGCCTGGCTTCCAACTTGACCACAGCTCTGTCGCTTCACACAGCAAATCCAGAACAATATAGCAAATAAGGAAAAAAAAAAAAAGGTAAAGACAAATTAATCTCAGAGCTGTTGAAAGCCAAAAATAGGAATAAAACAAAGATATAACTCCTGGATGTTAATTTTATAAATAGCTGTGTATCAGTCCAAAGCAATGGAGAATCATGGAATGGTTTGGGTTGGAAGGGACCTTAAAAATCATCCAGGGACACCTTCCACTATCCCAGGGTGCTCCAAGCCCCATCCAAGATGGCCTTGGACACTTCCAGGGATGGGGCAGCCACAGCTGCTCTGGACAATCTGTGCCAGGGCCTCAGAACAGCAGAAAGCAGAGATTTATAAAAGCAGTTTTAAAGCTGGACAAACTTCTGAACCCATTTATCAAAGGACCTGTAGTTCCCATCCCAAGGTGAGACAGTAATAAATAGATAAAAAGTTAATTGTGTTCCCAAGCCTTTTTAAGGAAAAAACCCGAATTATATAGAATTTTTAAAGGAAAAGTTGGCACTGGGCAATCACTCTTGCAAACCCTTCTTAATGAATCATTCCAGTCTCCCATTCTTCACAGGAACAGGGAATATCCACGTACAGAGCCAGGATATTCATTTTAATAAATGAAAATACCACATCCACGGGACTGCAGGGAGCTGGGTAAATCTATTTTAGGATAAAAAGTGGGGACAAAGCTGCTGGGCAGCTGACAACAGCTTTGTGGTGAGAGGGGTGTGGGCAGGGTGGCCAGGGCTCACCCCACGTGGAAGGAAGAGCTCACCAGGGGAGATATTGAAAGAAACAAATCCCAGAGGAAACTTCCCAGTTTAACAAACTCTCTGCCCTTGCCCTCTCTGGCTGCAGTTTTGGTCAGCTCTGAGTCTAAAACAATAATTTTAATCCCACCCTGAAGTACTGTCTAATCTGGCAATTACAAAAGGGCAGCATAACCCAAACATTTCCCATTTCCAATTTGACCAGAAATAATTTAAATCTCTGGGAGAAATTAATTTCACTTCCAGAGGCCTCAGTTTGGGGCAGCATCACATTTATCCCTAAAATGTCATATTCCCTCTCTGTGTCTCCTGCTGAGTGTAACAAGAAAACCTCAAGGAGAAGGAAATTCTAACTGAAAATCCAGCATTTTTGGTAATTTTTCCTGTATTTCCTCTATTTCATATTTTGGTAGCAAAGCCAAATAATGCATTATTTAGTTTTAAATAATGTACTTTATTTTTGGGTAATGTTGGGTAGTTTTATCAGCAGGGAAAACTCCACATTCTCTAGGACACAGCCTGAACACAGCCCCTGAATGATGCCGTGAAGGAGGAAAAGAAGGATTTTGCTCCTGCAGAATCCCTCAGGAGGGATGGGGAGGTTCCATCTCAATTAAACTGCATTCCCACCTCCTCCTGTCTCACCAGGGAGTTTCACAGTGGAAAACTCTGAAATTTTCCACACAAGCCACTTGTGTGGGACAGAAGTGATGGATGGGCTGGATGAGCCCTGGGTTTATTTTCTCTGGGAAGGAAGGAGCACTTGTCGCTGCTCCAGCTTTGTCTCTCTCCAAAACATTTTGTTCCTCACCAAAGCCCTTGGGGGACTGGAGACAACATCAGTCAAAGCCAGACAATCCTACAGCATCCAAACCCTGGTTGAAATTGATGGAGAAGCCCAGCTTTTGTCTTTGCTAACTTGACAAATGCTGCAGTGGTTCAGTGCAGAGCCCTTCACCCCCAGAGCTGCGTCTCCCTTGGCTGCTCAGAGTCACCGGTCTGGCTCCTGAACATCCATTTGGGTTTGAAATCTGAGCCTTTGAAACCTGAACAATTCCACATTCCTGCCAGAAGACGAGGTTGGCTCCACGGAGAGCTTCCATGCTGGGAGCAAATCTGGTGGAAATAAAACAAGCTCCAAGCAGAGGAGGCTTTGTGTTAACAACAGGAACTTCTAAATCTCTAAATAAAGTAAAAATCAGTGATATTTACCTAGGACTTGCCACCCTGTGCCTGCATGTTCCTTTCCATCTCTCCCAGCTGGATGTGGATTTTCTTGTGCATCATCTCAGCCCTCACCCCACAAAACCACACCTCACAGAGAATCTAAAGCTTCATTGCAGAGATGGTGACTTCACTGGGCTCTGCCACAAATTCTGTGCAGCCAGAGAAAGGCAAAGTGCTCACAACACTAGAAAATGTATCCAAGCATATATTACTGATAAATAAATGCATGGATCTTCTGTTAATATCTACTTCTGATGATAAAGTTAAGCTTAAAGTAAAGAATAACATTTTAGATGTGTTGTGGGTCACAAAGCTGAAGCCCTTCCCGTGCCACATCATAAATCCCAAGGTGGATTTTTATTTAATTTATCAACCCCATAACAAAACCTAAACCACATTGCCAGCAAATACCCCTGCACAGCAAATCCAACCCCATGTCTGGGAACAGGCTGAGCCAGGAATGTGGGGGCTTTTGTGGGATCAATGACTGCTCTAAAAGAGACAACACACAGATGAAAAGAGATGGCGTTTTCCCTGAAGTATTCCCATTCAATTTAAAATGGATTAGAGAGCACTTTGGGTGTAAGTGCTGCACTTTGGGTAGCGATGATATTTCAGCTCTGTGTACAAAATATTCCGTTCCACCTCCTCGTGTTTATAAAGGCTCCAGTGCAGCCTCTGCTCTCCCTACTGTTATCAAAGCTGCTTCTCCTGATACATTAAAGAGGAGAAATGCTCCTTTAGAACGATCCTACACAGGATCTTTGCCCCTTCAAAGTGC
>VZRR01011446.1:291444-342637 GCA_013398015.1 Oreocharis arfaki
CCAGGCTGCTCCAAGCCCCATCCAGCCTGGCCTTGGGCACTGCCAGGGATCCAGGGGCAGCCACAGCTTCTCTGGGAATTCTATTCCAGGGCCTCCCCACCCTTCTCAGGGAACAATTCCTTCCCTAATTCATCATCTTTATCATCACCCTACTAATTAAAAAAATGTAAAAACTCGGAATAAGCCAAGCTTTGGTCCGTCACCCAAGAGTCTCGATTTATGTTTACTGACTATTAGAAAGCATCATCTCTTCAGCAGGTCTCCATCAAATAAAATCAAACTCCTGATTCTTTATCGCAGCCTAACTGTCAAAAAAAAAAAAAAAAAAAGTTTAAAAAAGCAAGTGAGGAAGATAAATGGAAAACTAAATGATATGCTGAAAATAGGACAGTGAGGTTTAGTTTTATTTTAAATTATCAAAATGGGATTGAGAAGATGGAGTGCACATATTTTAATGGCTTTTGACTGACACTTTCCAGGTGGGGAAGCTCCAAGCACCTTAAGAAATAATTCAATGATTCAGTCACTGACTGCTGCAGTCAAGACATCCCTTTAGTGGAGAAAATTTTATGCTAAGTTCTAAAAAAATCACAGAGAAAAAGGAAAAGTATCATTCTTCCAGGAGATTTGTTTCAGGCATCCTTTCTCTTTCCTGCCCTGGGGCAAACCCATTTTTCTCCTGAGATGTTGCAGTGATCAAGTCTAAAGAGGTTCCCAGGAAGGATCAGGTGTTGGGAATTTCTGTGGTTTGGTTGGAAAACGTTTGGTGGAGGTGGTAAATGGCCTCTAAACTGACAGTTTTGGTGTGGGTTTGTGGGGATTTTTATTTTATAAAATGAAAAATCAAACACCACAAGCGCTGTCTTTGATCGTTCCTTTTTTCCCCTTTTTAGTTTTTATAACTGGAATCCAGAACACTTTTACCTCCCCCATTGAACAGTTTGGGCACGGTCACTCATCCATTTCTCCTCTGTGTTTTCACTGAATCTGCTGGGTTGGAAGGGGCCTTGTAAAGTGTTTCATTCTGTTTAGGCAATTAACAGTGACTGAAACAAATTTTTCCCAGGAAAGAAGGAACAGGGATGTCATAAATATCAAAATACAGGTAAAGAAGGTGTTTATGAGAGGATTTGTTGAGAAGAAAAAAAAAAAAAAATCACTCCTTCAAAGCACAAATATCACCATTAGCATGGAAATCACAACCACCAGCATTAAATAATGACCTTACTCGATATATTTTACACCCCTTGTCTCTTCCACACAACAGTCTACAACCCTGACAGCTCCAATCTTTTATTTAATTTGTTCCTGACCTTTCTGATAAGGCTGCCTGTTATCTCCTGTGTTTGATCCATGGCTATAATGACAGCATTGTCCTGAAAAAATCACATTTGACCCTCTTGGAGGTGTGGATACTGAATTGAGACAAAACTCCTCCAAAGGGTTTTCCTGGGAATGATTAGGCTACGTTTTCTAGTTATGTATTTCTGCACTCAGCTCTGAAATGTGATTTTCATTGAAACAAAGGCTCTTACAGAGGGATCCCTGCAATCCAGGCTTCCCAGAGATGCTCCACAAACCCTCCCATACTGACCCCAGTCCCAGCCCCTCTCCCCAGAGGGAACACCACTGACACTTCCCACGGACCTGAGAGTGTCCAGTTTTCGTGCTCAAGTCCTCACCAATCTCCTTATTCCATCTCAGCACATCCCACCTGTAACTCCACTGCCCTGGCTCCAGAAACTGCTGCCCACGTCCCAAACGCCAGCGTCTGCAAATGCTTCAGATTTCAGCTCATCATTTTTAAGCTCACAAGTTTATCTCTGGAATGATGCCAGACTTCAGCCAGGACACACATTTCTTACCACTCCTGGGGGGTGAGGAACTTTGCCAGCTTTCCCCAACCATACTGGTTTGTCTTCTTTTTTTTTAAATAGCTTTCTATTTCAGACACAACGAGAAAACAGAATTGAGGGAATATAAACGGCCCTGTCCACGGCTCAAGGGGTGAACCACATTACATAACAAAAAAGATCTTTAAATGCAACCATTCCTCTCTCTTAATCACTTATTTGGGGCTAAATCTGTAATAACAGAAGAATTTTAAGAGCAGAGATTGCAGAGATAGAGCAGGAAAGAGAAATCTTCCAACCCTGTGTCATGTTTTAACATCTATGGTGCTTATATTAAATATAATATTTCTTATAAGACAGGTCATGGGTCAGTCCTCACCCAAAGGGACTCTGCTCTTCCTATTTCCATCACTCTTGTTCAGGGAACAAAAGGTTTGGTTCCAGAAAACCCTCACTGGCTGCTTCTCTCTTCAATAATGGTCTTTTCCCTGGTCAGCTTTAATTAAAGTCTTCTATGGACACAAAAGAAGGGTCAGCATTGACTTAAGAAAGCAGAAATATTCACCTGAAAGGGACTTCAGAATGAAAAATGCATTTAAAAGTTGGGCACGAAACATGAAACAGACTTTTTCACTCCTTTCATTCCTCCTCGTCCTCCTGAAAGTCTTTTGTAGAAGAAGTTGATTTTTTACAGCCCTCTTCAGAAGAGGATTTCACTGAATAGTCTGACCACAGACTTTTCTAAACTATTTTCACTTTTCATGATTTCTGCAGCTGGGCTTTTTCATTACTTCTTCTATAGAGACATTTCAGGAAAAATAATAATAATAAAAAATCATTAAACAAGTAAAAGTTTTCAGAAGTGTTTTCTACTGAACTTGTTCAAATAATAAATAAATGATACAGAGAAGTGGATTTTTTTTTTCAACTTTGTTTTCCTGATCCCCCATTACGTTTTTAGGGTTCTTTGGACTGATTGTTTACCATGGAGCGTGGGATGAGAAGGTTCAGCTCTGCTTTTCTCTTTAAACCAGCTTCCCCCCACTCCAGATAAATGTTTGCTCCACCAAAACATCCAGAAATCTCCAGGATATTGGTTGGCATTAGTGGGATCTCCATTAAAGAAACTTTCTGGAGGATAAGGATGCAGAGCATTGAATCCATGGATTTAGAGAAGAAAATTAAACAATTTGGGAAGGATTACCACAATGGGCCAGCTGATGGAAGCCCAGCACAGCTCTGAAAAGTAAAAACGTGCCTGATTTACATTTATATTGTGCTTTTTCTTTGCAATTGTTTTTGTATTCCTCCTCATCCATTCCAGGGCTGTGCTTTATTACTTTCTATAAAGAAATAATAAAATACAGTTACTACTTTATATATATTAAAAAAAAAAAGAGAAATATGTAGGGTCTGGCAACAAAATCAGTTTGCTTAAAGTGGGGAGGACGTAAATGAAATTTTAGAACTGAAAATCTCAGGTAGCTTCAGAATATTGCCAAGTCCTTGCCCTGACAGGGATTGAGGGAAAACAAGGCTGAATTCCAACAGAGAGGAACCGAAAGTGGGGCTTATTTTCAAAGATCTCTCCTGGTTCCTTGGGATGCCACCTCCTACCACACCTCGGGTTCCTTGGGGTGGAGACGTGCTGGACCCTACAATCCCAGAGACACACACTGGGGGCACTGCCCAGGCAGGAACAATTTTATTTCATACAACAGAGGCATTTCTTACTTGTGGAACCACGAAATACTCCTGAAAACTCTCATTTTCCCTATTGTCCCTCACCAGCAGGCAGCTCCTGCCTGTCTGGGACACGCTGGATGCCCGGGTGCCTGGGGTATTTCCCATTGCAATTGGATGTTTCCTGCTGGAGTTAAACATGGATGGGACTAAATCTGCCTCAGAGGAAGCAATAAAAGCTCTCTCACAGGAAACCAACCCACAGGTCCCCAAATTTTGGGGCCATTTTAAAATCAGCCGCCTCATCCCATCACGGCAACATCTGTGCCAGCACCACAACTATTGCTGAGCAAAGGACCAGTGGAAAGAAACCTCAGGTGTTTAAATTTAATATTTCATGGCTTGTTTTCAAGGTGGAAAGCATCATCCAAAAGATGGAGCAAAAATCAGCTTTTCAGGCTTGATTTCTTCTGTCACACTTAAGGGTTTGCTGGTGTTAAGTATCACAAGGGCTTAAAAAAAACCCCAGCTCTGGCTGCCAACACCACATTAAGTGTTCAACCAAGCTGGAATTTACTGCTTTGGAACATATGGCTGTAAAAATAGGAGGGTGAAAAGGGCTCCTAATGTTCAGGAAAAGCAGTTTTATGTCACAACATGAGGAAATGTACACAGGCCAAAATTCCTGGAGGAAAAAAAAAAAACCAAATATTTATGGGAGCTCTGTGACTTAGATGGTTATAGATGCAAAATAGCTTTTGTTTCTTAAAGAGAAACAAAATTAGGCCTTCAAATCTGAGGTAAGGCATCTGAATTTTGTTATTTTGCCACTAAAAGGATGGAGAAAATGGTACATAAAGGAGTTGGGGTCAAAGCAAAGTCACCTATCCTTTATGATGTATATTTACAAATATATTTGGATAGAAAGATAGATAGATAGATAAATGAAAAAGTGGGACATTTTGGCAGAACTACGTAGTTCCAAGGCTCAGCCATACTTTTTGTGGGATGAAATCAGATATTTCAGGGAGGTTTCAGATTCAGTGACTCCAGTTTATTTCAGGAATTTACTCTGTCAAGTCTTTCCCTGCGGTTTGTTCTTTCCATGCCCGAATTTGTCATGTGTTTAAAACCCAGCCCTGTTTGGGAAGGATGCTCCTCCTCCTCCTGAACCAGCAGAGGTGGCAGCGAGGCCCGAGGTGTTATCAGCCCACACCTTCAGGGCACAGCCCTTGTGTCAGTGATAACATTGAACTGTGCAGGAAAGGAGATAAAGGTACAAAAATAGCCAGGTGGAATGAAAGGTGAAATGATCTGTCTAAAAACCCAGCTGATTTCCCAGCGCTGAGTGGAGGAATGGGAAGAGCTCTCTGGTTGCTTTCCTTGCTCCAGACTGGAGGATTCTGCTTGGCAGGGCTGAAAATCACCGAGTGAATTCCTGGACCAGGAAAATCCTGGTTTGGTTCCCGTTCACTTGGAATTACAGCACACGAGCTTTATTTGTAGTATGGGTTATTGAGGGGCTGGAGAATATCCAGGGAAGGGAATGGAGCTGGGGAAGGTTCTGGAGCCCCAGGAGCAGCTGAGGGAGCTGGGAAAGGGGCTCAGCCTGGAGCAAAGGAGGCTCAGGGGGGACCTTGTGGCTCTGCACAACTCCCTGACAGGAGAGGAGGGCTCTGCTCGCGGGGAACAGGGACAGGAGGAGAGGGAACGGCCTCAGGCTGGGCCAGGGGAGATTTAAGCTGGATACTATGAAAAAATTTGTAATTTAGGGTGGTCAGGCATTGGAAGATGCTGCCCATGGAGGTGGTGTAGTCCCCAGCCCTGGAGAGGTCTAAAAGCTGTGTGGATGTGGCACCTGGGGACATGGAGCAGTGGTGGCCTTGGCAGTGCTGGGGAATGGTTGGACTCGATCTCAGAGGGCTTTTCCATCCTAAACAATTCTGTGTTTCTGTTGCCAGTCCCTCAGACTGGTACGAGTCACAATCTGATGTTTGAAGTTTCACTTGTGGCACTTCCTGGACCTGAAGACAATGTAAGGTTTCTGCAATGTTTGTACTAATCAGTTCTGCTCTGGGCCAGGATTTGTTACTCACAATTTTCTGTACCAAGATTGAAGTAAAAGATTAAAGATCAGTGCCCAAGGCCAGGCTGGACGGGGCTTGGAGCAGCCTGGGACAGTGGAAGGTGTCCCTGCCCTTGGCAGGGCTGGAATGGGATGAGCTTTAAGGTCCCTTCCAACCCAAACCTTCTGTGATTCAAAGCTTGGCCAAAGCTCAGCCTTACTGGCACTTTCTAATGGAATCTCACAGGAGAGAGCATCTCCTTGGGAAATTCCACTACAACAGAGCTCAGCTCCCAGAATTCCAGGTGAATCCAAGCAAGGCCTGACCTGTCAGGGTTTTATTTCAGGATCCCATCAGTGGGCTGATGTGAGGCTCACAATTATTAATCTCTGATAGCGACAGCTTGGTGTTTATGTTGCAGAAGGACTCGAGGAGAGGGCTCTGCCAGGGGCTGCACGGATGGGCTGGGAAATGGGAATGGATCTCGGAATGTAATTACTGCACTTGGAGCCCCTCACGCACTGCATTGTTCACAAATTAGCTGCAGTGCCACAACTTTTAATGACCTCTTCACTTGCGTGGGAATAATTTCTGCAGCAGCCCTTTTTAGTTGCTGTAATTAAAGTAATTTAAAAGTTTTAACCAGAAAGTGCACTCAAGGCACAGGAACTGATAAAGGGAAATGTGGCTTCAAGAGCTCCTTTTTTCCCCCCCACGCAGAGCTCCCACTGTGTCAGAAAATTACAGAATGTCCATCTTTCCATTTGGCTCGACAACAAAGGATTTCCACCTACTCACCCCATGCTTTTCATATTTTTATTTTCGAATCTGGATGCTTTAATGGGGGAAGAAATGAAATCTATTGCTATGACCGTGTGCCAGTAAGAAATGGGAACAGAGGACTGGAAGAAAGTTTGGAGCACAAGGAAGCCAAGAAACCACAGAGGGCCCCTTCCCCTGCTTCAAAACCCGCAGCAATTCTGTGTTCCAATGTTATTTTTCCTTTTGAGTCTTAGACTTCCCTAATTAGTTTCTTTTGCTGTGTTTGTTATGCCCATTCCTGCTGTTCATTTGGATACTGATTGTTTTCCACAGAAAGAATATTCCAAGATTCCATTCACTGCACTATTTGTTTGATTGGGCCGCTGAAAACATGGAAAGGGCTAAGTTTTAAAGATCCCGAAGAAAAGGAAAAGACGAGAGTCAGGAATGATTCTCGAAGTCTAATTCTTTACACACGCTGTGGGAATTGGATATTTCTGGATCATGGCTTTGGCACAGAAATCACACGGCCGAAACATCCTGACAGAACTGCCTCAAAGAGCTAAATTTTGATTTTTCTGTGATGCTCCCTGTGGTCACTGACCGCCCTCCGAATGATGTTGATCAGTTCCAACCACAAACCACTCTGAAATGTTTTTAAGTCGCAAGTTTAACTCAATAAACAAGCGAAACACCGATATTCTAAAGGAGTTTTAGCACTTTAGGGTGTGACTACTGAAAAACATCAATTCAAACTCTTAATGAAATATTTACCGGCATAAATCACTATAAAAAGAACGAATTCACGACATTCTACCTAAAAGCCACGGAGAGTTATTGCTCCCAAGGAGAGCAGGAGGTGAGCCTGGGCTGACTTTCTGGCTTTTAAATGTGTGCCTATGAATAATCCCTGCAGTTCCAGGCCTCCGCGGGTGCAGAGGCACCGCGAGCGCCGTTTTCAGTGAAACATTCCATCGTAAATCAAGAAACGCTCATATACACACCATAAATGGGGAAAAAAAAGGAGAAGAACATCTCAAAAGCCACAGAGGCCATAAAAACTGGGTTTTACTGCAGGTGTTTGACCCTGGTTCAAGTTTAATGCACTCCAGAAAGGAACTTCTCTGGGAAGAGGCGTTTTGGGAAGCGGCAGAGCCTTCACCCTGTTCTGTCTGGGGCTTTGCAATTCTGGGGGTTGTTCTGCACTTTAAATAACAATGCTACAACCTTCTCCATACAGACAATTCAAGTGCATTCATTAGGAGATTTCTGGCCTGTTAAAGCCATCAACCTCTGGCTGATAAATAATCAGTCTAACTCTGTGCACTTGCCTCGTGGTTATAATTAATAATAAGTTTGCAGTCGGTGGCGACCATTAAATGAAGTTAATGATGATATTCCTTTGTGGGTTTGAGGCAATAGCATATAACAAACATCAGGTAACAGGGTGTTTGGCCCTGCAATCAGAATTTGGGTAGTTTTACTTCTGATTTTAAAAATTTCAACACTAAGACAGCCTAGGTTGGCAGAGACAGACCAGGCCCAGACTCTTAGAATTTTGGGGGGTTTTTGGATCACCTCATGCCACCCCCTGCCATGGGCAGGGACACCTTCCACTGTCCCAGGTGGGACTTTTTAAATTTGAAAATATCAGACAATTTATCAATCAACAAAAATTGCTGCATCAGCAAAAAGTTGTTGTATTGATCTGCAGTCTGTCCTCTAAATCACCTCAGAGAAAATCACGTAATAGAGAGACAGAGCTCCTTGTCTTTGTGTTGGTTTGAATTTCTAATTTTTAAAAAATAAATAAGAATATTTATTTATAAATATNCAATTTTTAAAAAAATTTAAAATAAATTTAAAAATTCAAGTTAACCTCATGTTTGGGCTTCCATTCCAGCTGGACAACAGCCCCACATCCCGCATTAACTCGATATTTTGCTCCCCTTGTTGTCTGTGGAATTTTTGTCATGTCCAGGGAACACCTCCCTGTGCACCCACCACATTAAAAATTCATTTTTTTTTCCCTAAACACCTGCTAAACTAAAACCTGTCAAAAGAAAGTGCCTGCATGCAGAAATATGGATTTGTCTGCCAAAAACCAGCTTTAAGATCCTGTTCCTTTCGGATTAAATGTTTTTTTCAAGCTGAACAAGAAGTATCTTTTTCTGAGCAATATTTCTCTGTTGGGTAATTCCACCTTTTGATTTTCAATAATACTGACAGAGCCCTGGCACAGAAGAAGGTTCTGAAAGCTTTTAATTGCTCCCATTCCCATTCCAAGGACTAAACTGCCTGTGCCACACCAGACTCAAATATCTCCTGTATTTCAGAGCAGAGTTTATGAGATTTCTCGTATTTATTGCTCCAATTATCTCGCCAGTAAACAGAGACAGTGCAGAATTCTGAAAGAAACTCAAAGCTTTGAGAACCCTGGAATTATTTAGGCTGGGAAAGACCTTCAAGATCATGAAGTCCCAGCACAATCTGTGTCCCCAAGAACCACTTCCAAACACCTTTTAAATTCCTCCCCCGGTGGTGACTCCACCACTGCCCCAGGGAGCATCTTCCAAGCCTTAACAACATTTTCAGGGAAGAATTTTTTCCTAATAAGTCCCTAATATTGGTAATTTCACCTCCTTCCAAGGCTGTGATGCCTGTTTTTACAGCTGCTCCTCTGTCACCACCTACAGAGATGTTTCAGGTGGAAGAACCACACAAGCTTTGATAAGAGCCATCACATGAATCAACACCTAAGGAAAGGAAAACACAGACCATCAATATTTACAGTTCCTGAAAGGCCACTGTCAGGTTTTTATTTGGGAATTTGATGCATGTTGGAGGAAATAATAAGCAGGAGAGAGCAGCAATAAAGAAAAGGAGAAGTTAAAGTGCTTGGAGAGATTAATTCTCAAAGCCAGACAATGAAGTGGCTGCAACGTGGAATTAAAGCGGTGGCAAATCTCTCTGAGATTAGAAAGGAGCCTGGGGGACAGATGGATTGGGCAATCATTTGATAGGAATCAGTTTAGAACAAAGATAACACAGAAAAGAAGAAAAGGAAAGGGAGGTTTTGTGTCTGACAGGAGCAGGTTTAGGGCCAGGGAGGTACCAGCTGACTCTGGTGATAATTTGGTGGCTGTTGTTTTACCAGAGCAACACAGGCAGGGAAAAAGAGATGAAAAAAGAGCTTGAGGAGGCAGGAGAAGAGGTGACATTCAGAAGATGCAGGAGAAATCAGTGCTCTGCTCCACGATGAGCCATTTAAAAGGCAAACAGGATGCCAGGAAAACCAGACAGTGGAAGGGTTGATGCAGAGATCGGGGAACCGCCAGGGAAATGGGAAGCAAAGGAAGTGATAAACCTTTTTTCCCAGACAAGCCAAACCAAAGAGAGCTCATCTGAGGTTAAAAACAGCCTGTGTTCCATCCAGCTCTGCCAGGTGTAAAATTCCCTGGGGATGCAGCTACAAATTCATACAAACCATCCCCCCCCCACTTGGCTCCTTTAGGATCAGCTGAGAATTTGGGACTGGGGAATTCTCAGGCAGTGCCTTGCTGCAGGTTTGGGGTTGGGTGTTCTAGTGCCCTGTGCTGACATTTCCAAAAGCAAGCAGACAGGGATGATATTGAATTTGCATTTGTGAGCTGGGGGGGTGTTTTCCCAATTTCACTCGCAGTGTTCAGCCCCACAGCTATTCCCACTGAACAGATTATTCCAGGGGCAAACCCATGTCACAATTTCATTCCTTTATCAACACACTTGATCACCTTTATACACATTATCAAGCAGTAATTGATGCACTAATCTGTTTTCTTAATATATTTTTAAAATCATGACCTGACTTTCATTCCCTGGAGACAAAAGCCACCTCTCCACTTTCACTGCTCTTAATTTCAATGCAAAAACCTCTTTGCCATATCACCTAAATATATCCATCATTCCTCTGCAAGCCTCCGTAATCCCTTGCCAATAACACCTCCTCTTTCATTTTGTACATCCTTCCCAGAAACTCCTGATGTTTTAAATCCCCAATCACTTCTCTCATTCAGCCACGTCTCCCTTATTCCAATAATTTCATACTTATGCTAAAACATCTGTAACTCCCATTCAGCAATTTTATTATATAAGACATGCAGCTTTTCCCTCTTAGCTCTGCTTTGATTTACATCCTTTCCAGAGGTATTTTCCTCTGAACATTGTTAACCACTGGATAAATCACCTTGGGATTTAGGCAGCGACATCCAAATCTCTCTCCACCCTCATTACTTCACTAACAAAAGATGTTAGAGTAATTTTTCAGTTTAGAATGCTCCCGATTTTATCCCTGATCTTGTAAAAGGCAGGCCCTTCGTAAACATTACTCTGATTTTTCAGTTTGGTTCCTTTTTTTGGATTTTTTTTCCCTGGAAACACACCCTGCCCAGGGCTGGAGGAACATCTACAGCATCTCCTTGGTGCAGGAACATCATTGATAACAATCTCAGAGGGAGCCCCAGGGAAAGTCTCAGGTTCTCTTGTGCTGAGCTGAAATTGGAGAAAACTCCCAGAAATCTGAGAGCATTTTCCAGCTCTGCTCTTCCAGTGCATCCTCTACTCCATGTAGGAATCCCACTCCGACAGGAATTTGCAGCTGCCCTCCCTAAAAGCACTGCTGAACACACCCTGCTTTCAGAACCCTCTCCCAACGACCCGAGGTTTAATGGATTTAATAAACATCTTATTTTAAATGTGGCTACTTTGCAACATTATAACAAATTCAATCAGAAATAAAAGCTTGCAAAGGTGTTTTAGGACACGATCAGTAAGCAAATAACCTTACCTAGTGCAGGGTTTCAGCTGAAAAACGTTGGGAGGAGCTATTTTCCATGTATATTCTTGTTTGATTTATTTCCACTGGATTTATTTCCCTTTTCTCTACAGCCCGGAAAGGGCTGGAAAGGAACCTCAAAATCGCTGAAAATTTAAAAAATGTAAAGCTTCACACAGTTACCCACTTACAAATACAAACCCCAGGCTAAGAGGAACCCTTTTTATACCTTCCTGGGCCACTCTCTCCTACCCTTCTGGTGATGCTCAAGCCCCTTTTCCCCAGGTGATCCAGCCCAGAGAGATTTTCTTGACTGCAGATCAGTGCCAGCCTGAGAGCCAGGCTCTTACCCACAGGAGCAGTGATTTATGTTACGAGTAACCCAACAACCCCGCGGGCAACAGAGCAATTTTGGAGAACTCACCTCCTGTTGGGTGCCCAGGACTTCTCACCTTCCCAACAGCATATTTAATGTCCACGGAGAAGATACAAAAACTGTACAGTGAACAAACTCCCCCGCAAAATCCCCCCAAAAACTTTCTGAAATTTAAATTCTGATTTTCATTTCAAGTGTGGAGAAGGTCAAGTCCCTAATTTGGAAGTTACAGTGGGATTTGAATAAGGAAACCATGGCAGGTAACCTGCCAGGAATGGGAGCTCACACGTAATGAGTTACATTTTAAATTGAATTTTAAAATAATATCAAGGATACTGTCATCCAATGTGTCACCGTCGAGTTAAGGCTAAAAATAACATTGGTTTAAAGAAATGCAGTAATTATATTCATTTCTTTAATACTCCCAGTAATAATTATGTCATTATAAAATTATCAATTTTATCCTGCTGGATTAAAACTCTCGCTGTGCTTTTGAAGATGGTGGCGTCAGGAGCACAAAAAATTGGTTTAAGTGCAAGCAAGCAAAACACTTCTGGCAGCAGGAATGGGAAACACTCTGATCACACCACTTAAATCAGCTACAAACGTGACCAAGACATTCCCACTTCTGATAAAGGACTCTGCAGCACGACTTCTTGGAAAATGTGACACTCAAATCCTGGTTTAAAATGCAGAGTGAAAATACAGCACAAGGATTTCCGTGGCCTCGCTGAGCTTTCTCAAATCGTTTGGTCACCAGCAGATTTCCTCCTGCTGCTGTGCCGTGACACCGCCACGATGTCCTGCCTCTCCTCTGAACATCTCCTGTGGGTTTTGGACTTCTGTCCCACACAAACAGCAGAGCTTTTTGGGGAACATTTCCTGACGTGGGTGATCTTTAACCATAAACAGAGGAGATTCTGTGGGCTTTACGTGGGCTCAGTGAATATTATGCGGTTGCTGCAAACATCGAGCGCGTCACGCCTCGATGTGCGAGCTGGACCTGAATCCTTTTTCCCCGTTAGGAATCCCACAGAGCTGGGATGGCACCGCAGGAAAACCGGCTGAAAGGAGTCACAAAGATGTCCAATGTTTGTTTCAACACCCTGGGAAAGCAGAACCCTTCAAAGGGATGCTGGAGGATTTCAAATGAGTGGTCAAAACGCTGGAAGTGTTTGAAGAGGGAACCGAGCAAACATTGACTCTTCTGTGAGCTAACACCGAAATCCTGCTGGGGTTTGGAGCTGCCTGTTTGGAGCCAGGCAAAAATGATTCCTGTAACACATGAGACACGTGGGGTTTTTTGTTAATTCGGGTTTCTCCTTCTCACCTAATTTTTGACACAATAATAAAATACAGAGATGCCAACAGAGACTGTGCTTTCTGGCTTAGAGTAGATTGAAATGGTTCAAAAGTCTTGTTTGCTTGTGGCTTTCACAGAAAATTGAAGTGCTCACGGCAAAAATAAACCTCAATAGATTTTGTGGCTATTATGGTAGGGTTTTTTTCTGTGCTGATCATACAGCTAATCAAAACGTTCTCATTCTACCAGAAACTTCTTATTTTCCATGATGCGATTGAATTAATTCATGGTTCAGTTTTTTGTGGACAAATCCCGTAGAGATTTTTCCATATTGAGTTTGACTTGAGTGGCTGGAGAGTTCTTGATATGGAAGAAGCACGAAGCCCACAAGGTCACCCCCGTCACTTTCCACCATGTAATGACCACTTTTGAGCTCCACATCTCCTAAAAGATTTCCACAGAACTCCTCAGGACCACGATGGACTCCTGTGGGATGAAGTTAGGATCAATTAGGATCGTCCCTCAGGGAGCAGCACTCTTCATTACGGTCTTGACACAGAGTTCTGTCTTCCAAGGCCACTCCACATCCAATCCCAACACATCCCTCTGAGAGCAGGACACGGCACGTGCCGGGGACAGGTATTTCAGGAAATAAATATGGAAGCTGAGCAAGATTCCAGCGGCTGTCCTAAATTCCAGTGCTTCATCTTTCACCCTCATGGCTCCTGCTGGCAACATCCACCGACTGGTTCATGCAAATCCTATGGAAAAGCCTGGATGAGGGAGGAGGAAATCAAGAATGCTGCCTCAGCAAGCAGGCTTGTCAAAGACACCCAGCACCTGCAGAGTGAAGTGTAATTGCTGGAGTGCTCTTTTTGTGTGCACGTGATTTTAAACACTGGGGATTGTGTCAGCACGTGCCACGATTGGGTTCTGGGAAGGCTTCAGAAAACTCCATTTTAGTGCCGTGTATCTGGAAAGGATTAAATAGCCTTGAACACCCTGCTACAGAGCAAAGAGCTACGGATATTTCCTGAGGCTGTTCTGAATGGGTTAGTCAAGAGCCATAATGCAGAGATTTTGTTCTTTGCTCAAACATCATCCATCTAGCTGGAGAAAAGGAAGGGAACTTGGCATTTCTTGCCTCGTGGCCATTGAAACTGGCTGTCAGGATACCTGTGCCAGTGGCTTTACTGTCAGGGAGCTGCTGACAAGGCAGGAAAACCCCATTAGGAAGGATTTAGCAAGGGAACATTGGCAGCTGGCTGGGGGAGATGTATTTTCTGCTCCTAGGGTTATGTAACCCTTTTTATCTCTATGTATGTAAATGTGTGTCCCAAGACACTCTTATCTATCCCATTAGATGTGTTGCTGATAAGATCTGTTTGAAGAGAGGGGTGGAGATGACCCAGTTAATGAACTGCTGCCAGGAGGCAGGTGGGTTATTTTGGGTGACCCAAACTCTGGAAAGAAAGCCTCAATCTGCCTCCTACCCACATAACCAATGTGTTCAGGAAAACTTTGCCTGGACAGCTCTTGCTTTGCTTGAGCTTTCTGTTTGGTACTCATAAAATGATCTTGACTCTTTGTAAAACATTTGAGCTCCAGGGAAAACCAAGACTGAAACCCAAACCCAGAGTGAAACCCGAATCCAGTCCCTTTCCTTTCTCACGGCCTCGTTGAGTTACAAATTTCCATTCAATGTTCTCCAGAGATGGGACAAGGGGGAATGGCTTTAAACTGGACGGTGGATTTAGATGGGATTTTGGGAAGGAATTCCATAATGTGAGGGTGGGGAGGCCCTGGAATAGAATTCCCAGAGAAGATGTGGCTGCCCTTGGATCCCTGGCAGTGCCCAAGGCCAGGCTGGACAGGGCTTGGAGCAGCCTGGGACAGTGGGAGGTGTCCCTGCCCATGGCAGGGGGGTTGGCATGAGATGACTCAAACCATTTATGATTCTCTATGAGGGATAATGACATTTCTCCAGTTATTTTAAATTATGATTTTCTTCCTGCTTTACCCTGAACATGAAACTGCTCTCTGTGGTGTCAGTTCATCCCTTCTGGCACTGCCTCTCCCACAGCACCGTTACCCTACAGCAGATCCCAGAGTGGCTGTGGCACTGACATGATTGATGAACTATATCACCACTCACTGGGTAATATTTAACATATTTCAGAGCATCTGTCCAGTTAATGTGGCTTGCAACAGAGCTTTCTGTCTTCTCCAGAATGCAATGACTCCCCCAATTAATAAAAGGGAACTAATTTTGGAATGCTTGAAACGAACAATTAGAAGCCCCATAAAGGCGTTTCTGTGTATGGCATTAAATATAGCAAGAATTAATTTGCTGGAGTGGTTAAAATGTACGTGACAGGATTTTAGTGGGAAAAAAACAGTCACGTAATGCAAATAAAAATCTAACCAGAAGAGTGGGAATAAAGCAGAATTTATGGTGGGGAATGTGCTCGCCACACACAAACTGTGTGCTTGCAAAAGGGGTCTCAATTAAATACACTACATAAAATCAGACCAGCAGGGCTTTCCTGTTAGGCACATAAAGCACGTTTACACAAATCAAAACTCATTAAAAAGCTGCATAATTACAGTTAACTAGCAGGGGAAAGAAAATTTTAAAAAGAGAGTCTGGACAGAAAGACTAGGATGTTAAAACAAGGAGATGCAGGGGCTGTGACTGGACAGAAAGGAAAAAATAGGTCATGGGAGCAGAAAAATGAGCCCACAGAGGATGGCCATGATGGAAAATACCTGCAGGAAGGCACTGCTGAGTGTCTCGTTAGCAGGAAGGGCACCCAAAAGGGAGGGTGATGTGTCTGGGGTTTTTCTCAAGGTGTCACTGTATTATTCTTCTCTCACTCAGTGTTTTATTGATCCGTCTGGGCACATATCAGTGACAAGAGCAGCCTCACCAATAGCAGTGAGAGCTCACGGCACCAGGCAGGAGCTGTGCCCAGGGACCTCCTGAGCTCCCTTCCACCCTCGGTTATTTTAGGGTCCTGCACATCTCAGCAGGAGCCTTCCCCAGCTGGTTCGTCTCAGCTGGGCTGGGGGAACACCCTCTAGAGGAGCTCAGCCACCTGATGGGACACAGGACATCCCTGGTCTGGGATGTGGCCACACTTCCCATGGAGGGAGGATGAGTTCTTCAGTGTAAGACCAAAAGCAGAAGAGCTTTAGGACAGCCACTGGCCTTGGCATAGCAGCAACTTGCCCATGTATTGATGCAGAGACCCTAAAACCATCACCCCTGGTTTCATCACCACTGACCAAGGTCCCATCACAGAATCACACCATCACTGAGGCTGGAAAAGCCCTCCCAGACCATCAAATCCAACCTGTGACCCATCCCCACCTTGTCACCAGCCCAGAGCACTGAGTGCCACATCCAGGCCTTCCTTGGACACCTCCAGGGATGGGAAATCCAAACTTAACAATTCCAATGCTTAACAACCTTTTCCATGAAGAAATGCTTCCTGATGGCAGGGAAGAATCCCTATGTTTGTAAAAATCACATCTGAATCGAGGCTGTTACCTACTAATCCACATCTAACGACACATCCAGTTCTCCCGCACCACGAAGAGACTGAGGCTGCTTCAGATACAAAACCACCCGGGCCTAGGAGCCTGAGTTTCACACAGAAACTCAGCAGGCCGAGTTATGGAGTTAACACAAGCTGCCACACGCGGTCCATGGCAGCTCCACGTTAAATGCACCCAAATAAAAATCAGAGCTGCCTTTGCGAAGGGCTCTCCGTGGGGCTCGCGCGTGCTCGGCCCTCACAGCAGCTCTCAAGGTCACTCCAGCTTCCTGCCTCGCTGGCAAAGATGAATTTGAGTTCTGTTCCTGCTCCAAACTCATTTTTCCCTTAGTTAACTCCATGCTTTTAGTTAGCTCTATCTTTCTGGTCCAGCAGCCGATTCCAAATTTAATCAAACCTCTCATGTAGATCTCATTTTCTCCTATTTATCTACATTACTGGATTTCTCTGCCTTTCCTTCCCTTTTTCCCCGAGACCCAGCACCACATCTCGATATTCTTAGTGCACGATTCGAAACTCACACCTTCAGGCAAAATGCTTCTCGATGATGTAAAAAAATATTCCGGAGAGCATTCCCAAGGCAAGCTGTCACACTTCCTCTGATCCGCAGCGCAGAATCAAACACCCCCAGGGACACCCGATTTTCCTGGAGATTCCAACAGGCAGCGGCAATTCCTGGGTTAAACGAAGCTTCGAGTTCTGCCTCCAAGGCTCTCATCCTGCAGTCCCTGGGTTTCTCCATCAATAATTCCACGGTGATGCTTGGGATCTAATGACAAGAGCTGTGTGGGACTATCCACTACTCATCTTCCTGACTGGATCATAGGGGGGGCAGGACTTTGCCATTCATTTTTGGGGATCTCAGGCCTGAACCATGAGCAGTTCTCTGCCTGCAGTGATTTTTCCCTCCTCGCTGCCTGCATTATTAACTAACCCAGGGCAATCCATGTGCTCTCCCCGGCGGATGGACTCGGAGCCACGTGGAGTCTCCTCCAGGAGAGGACATCAATTAAGGGAGAGGCACCAGGACTTACTCTGAATTTATGAAACTGGGAGTCTATTTCTCATTACAGCTCTCAGTAAATCATCCTCCTCTTGCTTTTCCTTGGAAATTGCTTCAGCTGCTGCCTTTATTTCCATTCTTTTTATATATATATATAAAACCTTTCAGGAAGCGCTGTAGCAGTAAAAACAAAATAAACCAAGAGGAGTTGTGCATTAAAAATCCATAAAATAGAGAAGATTTGCAAGAGACTCTGAGAGCTTTGCATGTGGACCACAAGATGCAGCTTCCTACAAGATTTTCCTAAGCGATTTCAAATTTAATTAATTATTTAACTAATTTATTTTTCTTTAGGAAGATGATTTAGACAAACTGGTGATGCTGACGGTCTACTAAATAAAAAGATATTTTCACATATGAGAAAGAAAGACCTCTCTGACCTAGGAGAGCTTCTAATCACATTTCACTCTTAGCAGAGCTGGTCTGAGAGTGGCTCCTTGAGAGGGAAACTGAGGTAATGGGGACACCAGATTCCCTCCTGTTACCACAGTGAATAGAAAGGAAGCCACCTGTTCTGCAGGACAAACTGATTTTTAAAAGTTTTACGCAACCTGGAAGCAGAAACCAGTGCAATTTCAAAAATCAAAATGTCTTTGAATTATAATGGTTGCTTTAATTTCTTATTATGAAAGGGAAGCTTCGGTGGGGACGTATCCAGGCAAATCTTGCTCCCTGCTCTTTACCTGCTATGCATTCCTCAGCACTGCCAGGCAGAAAATCTGTAATTTTTCAGGTTTTACTGCTGAGCCAGATTGGTTTTTTTCCCCTTCCTGTGTGTTTTCCTGAAGCCAGAGCAGTTTGTACCAGCCCATGCACCCATCTCCTTTCGGGCTGTAGCAAACACACATGGAAAAAGGCAGCTGAGCACTCAGCATCCCATGGATGTGCTGGTCCTACAGGGACACCTTTGCACTTGGATGGGAGCTGTCACCCAGAGCCCGAGCTGTGCACAGGTTTAACCTCATTTTCCATGCACAATTGGCCTCAGAAATGATTCCCCCAGCATCCCTTTGCACAGGGGTCTTGCCCTCGGCTTTAAAACCTTGTTTGTTCTAAACGACAAGGGAAGCACCCGCTCACCTCAAACGTCCTTCCTCTCCAGCAGCTGACACACCATTCCCACCTGGATTTGGAGCAGGGCTTTTAATAGCTCTCCATTTTCAGCCTTGCTTGCACTCTGGATGGGGAAAAGCAGGCTGGCTATAAAAGTTCCAGCGGCACCAGCACGAGCCTTTGTAGGAGCAGTGCTAAGAGGAAATTGGAAAAGTAAGGCTGGAGAGTACAATCCTATTTGAAAAGTATTTTAGAATCTCTGGGTAAAAAAAAAAGAAAGAAGGAAAAGAGAAAGAAAAAACTTCACAGATTCTTTCTACTTCATCTGAAAAAAAAAAAGACCTGACTAGTTTTCATTTCAGTTCTGTGTCTTTTAAGCAGATTAAGAAGTAATAATTTGCTCATATCCTAAAGACATTTTGACAGTTCCTTGGCTTCTTCCTCGCTGTTCTTTCCAACTGTCTGTCCTTTCTTTCTTCTCTGGGCAATGGAGAGCGACCTCTTGGCCCCGAGAAGGGTCACCCTCACAAAGGACTCCAGCTTCAGCAGAGACAGTTCCAGCAGAGCTGGTGTTATTTAAAACCTCAGCCCTGGTCAGCAAATGTCTCACCTGTCCTTGCTCCTTGAAGGCTGCACATGGCCAAGGTCTGACAGGCTCAGGTTGCCACCAGGGCACAAAACGTTGCCCTTCACATCTCACAGGGCTGGAGAAGCTGTGGGGAAGTTTTCAAATTCTAACTGAGATGCAGCACAAATAATAAAGGGGGAAAGGATTTAAAGGAAATAATAACAGAGATGGAGCCAGGTCAGAAAAGGAAGAACTCCCCACCCTGAGCATCACTGAAACACCTTTCCCCATCCCTCCTCACAAAGACTGGAGCTGTGGACGCGTGGATCCAGAAGGATGTTGGGGGAACATGACACCAAGTAAAAGGTTTATTTAAAAACCAGCTCTGTTTTATTGGTAAGGCCTTCCTGTATCAATTTTGAAGCTTTAGCATTATTGGAACTGGACAAACAGTCACTATTAGGTGTGTCTTGAAACATAAAATGGACATAAAATCACTGGTAAAGTCAACTTTGCCCTCCAGCCATCTCTGCAAATAACAACAGAAAACACAGAGATGGAAAATACTGCTTGAGTTTGATTATTGACCCCTTGGCAATAAATATCCACTGCACAAAATAACCTCCACAGTGGAGCAAGTGAGGGGAAACGTGAATGTGAGACAATGACAGGACAATGAAAATCATATCGGACACAAACCAAATAAATTATTCAGGCTACCCTACAGAAAATGAGGATGGCAGGTTGGCCATGGGATATTGAGCACCCTTGGCAGGTGATGGCTTTTATTGGATGTGATAAAGGAGGGGATTCGGGTGAAGAGCGACACGACGAGCGATTCACCGATCGTCCGGAAAACTGACAGAAAGATTCCTCATGCCTCGACTGCAGAATGGGATACTTAACATTTGGAGTGCCATTTGATGGCATTCATGAGATTATAATGACTCTGTGCCAGTAATGACCTAGACTGGATTTGGAGTGGTGACCTAGAGGTAAAAAAATTTATAAGGCATTCCTGTCACCTAAGCCACTGCCATCAAATCTCACTGCCACCCAAACTCCTCCCTTTGCACGAGGAGGATCCTGCTCTCCACAGAGTGTGTGCAGAAAGAGGCCAGAATTAGTCTCACCGTATTAAAACTGCCTTTGATTTAAACAGGAGCAGATCTAAGCCAATATGAGAATATCCATTATTCCCTCCTCCTCTGTGCTTCCCTTTTTCCATCACCTTGCTCCGTGCCCTGCGGAGCAGAGCTGATGGAGTGACCCCCCCCTCAAGCTGACATATTTTATGATCTGCTCTCCTTGCACCTTTTGTTGCTGACAGGACGGGAAGTAAAATAAAAAATGTGGTCTAATTAAATCTCGTTATTATTATATTAATAAAGAGGGGCAATCTCTGGCAAGAGCAAATCAAGAACAATCTCCAGTGATCTGCTGGATAGAATGAAAGAGAGATAAAATGAGATGAGGCTTCTTGCTCCAGAAAAAAACTCATTTTACCCAGATTTTTGGGACTCAGCAACATTCCTTTATGCCACAAAATTAAACTGGCAGTTTGGAAGGAAGTGACTCTGTGGGACACCCTAAACCATCCTAATAACGTGAAAGCCACATCACTTGGGTTTACTCCTTTTTGGGGTCTCCTTAATCCTAATTCCAGTTCCACTTTACTCAGGGACAGCCTGGACAGGTACAAACTGGTCTTTATAACTGGTTTAACTGGAGCTGGGACTGCTTTCCTGATGGCAGCACTGGGAGACACCTTCTACAGCAAAAAGCCTGGAAAACCACACATCCACAGAGCTTTTCCTGCACTTTTGGCACGGGACAGAACTGCCAAGCCCAGACCTCACCCCTTCAATCCAACATACAAAGCCACTTTTAAAATACTCATTACTAAAGAACTGAATAATTATTTATATTTATAAATATTTATCTTTCTATATTATATAGATACTTCCCTCTGTCCTAAAAGACATCAATTTCTATGTTCCTTCCATTTAAAACCACTAATTCAATTTAAAGGAATATCTAAAGCACATTTTTTTGGCACGAGGCTCTTTTTCCTATCTTTTGAAAATGGTTGTGAGGTTATTGTCACAGCCTGTATTTGTTTTTGGATAAGTATTTCGATCAGACTGCTGATTTAATTTACATGCTACACATTATTTGGCCATCTGGTCTCTTCCAGAATGACATCGGAACAGATTTTTGAATCATTAGAAATATTAAAATCATAAAAGCAATGAAAAATATTTATTATTGTCAAGGACAAGTCTTGAGTCATTCTTACTGCCCTTCTTGCTTTTTTTTATTTTTTGCAACGTATTAAAAACTAAAACCAGGGGTTTTGAAAGATATAATTGAATCTACAATTTTAAGTAAATGTAAGAATTTTGACATAATACTCTGAAAAAATCTAGTTTAAAAAAAAAACCCCGCAAAAATGCTGCCATATCATCTTTTAGCATTTAAAACGCCCCAATAATTATCACATGATACTTCCCATAACCTTCTGTGTTAAGCACGAGCTGAAACTGCAGCTGGGAGGAAATTTTTTGTGGGTATCAATCCCCTGTAGTTCCCTGGATTGCACAGAACTGCTGCCACAAACTCCTCCAGGGCAGGTGTGAACCCAGCCACGCCACTGTGAGAAACATCTCGACAGCAAAACCGCCTGAGAAAGAAGGAAATTATCCATATTTTTCTGAAGTGAACAAAACCAAGGAGATTTTTCTCATTTCTCAATGGAAACTCCTCACACAACTGCTGCGGCAGCAGAATTATTTCTGCTTTAATAGACTGTGAAGGTCTTGTCTTTATTTAGCGTAAATATTTAAGTACCGTGCTTAAACAAAATGCACACCTTGATTTTTTTATAAATTGTGATTTTTTTCTGAAATCAGTTGATAAAAAATGGATGGGGATGTTTCATCTGCTGAAGAAAATCAACCTGTAGGCTCATCTGAATATTAAAAATGCCACGTTTATCCCTTCTCCTGACAGGAAGTGGCTTTTCCCATTCGTGTTTCAGCAGGAGCCAGCTGGGTTCTAAGCACAAAATCCTCCCAGCCACAGCTTGGTGAGTAAGGCATTATTTCAGTGGGGATGGTGGGGTTATATCCACCTAAAAATTCCAGAGAGAGGGGAAAATCAGGACTCTGGGCGCTGCTGAGTGATTGCAGTGCAGCTCTGTGTGCTCAGTCAGCCGGAGAAGCGGAGCTCATCAGGCCGTGGCTCTCCACCCTCCGCTTATTCCCCCTCTGAGCCAGGGCTCTGACATGTTTTCCTCTCCATCCTTATCAGGGCTGGATTCCATATCAGTTTGGTTTGGAATGCCACAGCAAGCAGGAGGGCTCCTTTCAGTGAGGTCCAAAAGGGAGGTTTCTGGGAGGCATTTTGGGTGGTTTTTAACGCTTCGCGTTCTAGCGGCAATCGACAGGAGGAGGGAGGTTTTCTTAGGAGGGAAAGATTTTAAAGGAGGCACTGAAATTCCAGATTTACCTCTAAAAATGTTGTCAAATCTTACATTTTTTTGGCAAAAAGTAGTTTTTCAGGTGGGAAAATTAAGGCAAGTCTGATTTAATGCAAAGTTGGTTGATGACCTTCACCGGTACTCCATCCTTCCACTCAGAGTAGTTTTGAATCCATTTAGGAATTGATGAAGAAATTCTTTACCAAGATGGTGCTGGGGTCCTGACACAGATTACCTGGAAAAGTTGTGACTGTCCCTGGACCCCTGGCAGTGCCCAAGGCCAGGCTGGACATTGGGGCTTGGAGCAGCCTGGGA
This sequence comes from Oreocharis arfaki, assembly GCA_013398015.1. Taxonomy (NCBI): domain Eukaryota; kingdom Metazoa; phylum Chordata; class Aves; order Passeriformes; family Paramythiidae; genus Oreocharis; species Oreocharis arfaki. The sequence goes on from VZRR01011446.1 coordinate 314,341, forward strand.
CAGTGGAAGGTGTCCCTGCCCATGGCAGGGGTGGCACCGGGTGGGTTTTGAGGTCTCTTCCAACCCAAACCCTTCTGTGATGATTCTATTTCAACAAGAATCACAAGTTAAACAAGTAGGTGGATAAACTAATCCCAATTAACTTTAGGATAATATTAAACTTGGAAAGAGCTGACTTCTGATTTAATTTGGTTCCTCATTTCCAACTCCTCCAGCTCTGTAAGGTCTTTTAGTGCCAAGAGCTTCTTTTCAATCAAAACCTAGGGAATGGTGGGACAACGCATTGCCATGTACGCAGTCACTATCAGAATTATCTAATTAGTTATTGTGTTACTAATTAAATTCAGAGTTTTAATTGTTTGACACTACATCAGAATGTTCAGGCACCTCCAGTTTAAAACTACACAAATAATCATGAACCATGCTTTGTATTTGTTCATTTTTTAAAAGATGTCAGCGTAGGATTCTATGATCCATACAAGAAACTCTCACTTTTTCTCTGACCTTAAGCCTGTGTTGGTTAAAACAGGGTTTTCTGCATTCAGCAGCTCCTAAACAATNTATTTGGCCATCTGGTCTCTTCCAGAATGACATCGGAACAGATTTTTGAATCATTAGAAATATTAAAATCATAAAAGCAATGAAAAATATTTATTATTGTCAAGGACAAGTCTTGAGTCATTCTTACTGCCCTTCTTGCTTTTTTTTATTTTTTGCAACGTATTAAAAACTAAAACCAGGGGTTTTGAAAGATATAATTGAATCTACAATTTTAAGTAAATGTAAGAATTTTGACATAATACTGNTCTATTTCAACAAGAATCACAAGTTAAACAAGTAGGTGGATAAACTAATCCCAATTAACTTTAGGATAATATTAAACTTGGAAAGAGCTGACTTCTGATTTAATTTGGTTCCTCATTTCCAACTCCTCCAGCTCTGTAAGGTCTTTTAGTGCCAAGAGCTTCTTTTCAATCAAAACCTAGGGAATGGTGGGACAACGCATTGCCATGTACGCAGTCACTATCAGAATTATCTAATTAGTTATTGTGTTACTAATTAAATTCAGAGTTTTAATTGTTTGACACTACATCAGAATGTTCAGGCACCTCCAGTTTAAAACTACACAAATAATCATGAACCATGCTTTGTATTTGTTCATTTTTTAAAAGATGTCAGCGTAGGATTCTATGATCCATACAAGAAACTCTCACTTTTTCTCTGACCTTAAGCCTGTGTTGGTTAAAACAGGGTTTTCTGCATTCAGCAGCTCCTAAACAATTATTAATTCTATTAAATCAGACTATTAGTTTTATTAAATTAATGCTAGTTTAACCTGAGTCACACAGGTAAAGAAATTCTTATGAGTGAACTGAACAGCGAGGGGACAAAGCTGCAGGAATGGCACATCCACAGCAAGAACCATAAAATTCTTTGTCAACTGAAGACAAAATGTGAATTGACAAAACTGCTCCAAAACACGCAATGGATAGGCGGAAATTGAAATACTGCATTGCATTTCAGCAAGGCTCAGCTTCCAATACATCCTCAATGAAAATGCAAAGCTCTATGAGTCTTTTTCTTTCTCCATCATCAGCCCCAAGCAAAGACACGCTTGAAGGGGGGTGATTTTTAGAGTCCCAGTGCAGAAAGAATACAAGAAAAACCCTCCACAGTCCACTTTGCTCGGACTCCTCCTGCCCTGGAGGGAACCTGTGCAGCTGAAGAGGTTTATTCCCTAATCCCCCCCTGGCCTGGCTGATCCACACCAGGGCTGACTCTGATCCCCTCCCAGATCCTGGGGAGATCAGCAGCTCCATCCCAATTCCCAGCTGCCCCCAGGCTGGCTGCCCACAGCCCTGGAGCTGTCAGCCTCCCTCTGGCAAGGAACAGAACTGCCGTTCGTGGCAGCCAGAGCTCTCCCAATCTCCTTTGTGTCCCCCTGCAGCCCTGGCTGGCCTGTCAGTGCTGTCCATCCCCAACCCTGACTGCTGACAGACAGCTGGAACCACACGATCAGCACTGGGGGGGCTCTGTAGGATGGATATTGCATCGAAAGCTCGTGGCAGTGGCTGTAGGGACACAGGTGAGAAGCATATCCTTATTTTCCCCTCTATCACTGCATTATTAATAATTTTCAATTATTAACCTCCTACCCACCACCTGCAGACCACTAATTTTGAAGGAGGACTAGAAGCAGAGATCACAACTTCTAATCCATCTTCGCTGCTGCAAAAGCTGCAACCACAGCTCTGGATAATTTTTAGAGAAATCAAGTTGAGCCCTCAAGCTGCCACAGACACAGCCCTGCTGCACTGTCAGTGGTTTGCTGCATTCAGCAGCTCAGCACTTCTCCCAGACATCAAACTTGGGAGATCTTACCTGGAAAACAACCTGCTTGTAATGCTGGGAGATGGAGAGACCCTGCTGAGGTGGGAGCTTAAAGCCACGCCGCGTTGCCGAAGGCAAATGGAGCATGAAACCCTGTGCTGGTGGGGAAGTTCCTGCAGGGGAACAGTGATCCTGAGCAGCCTTTTAACCTTTTTAAAACTGGGACTGTGATCCCTTCACGAGGATCTACCCAGTGTGGGTACGCAGCCTTCGGCACACGCTGCAGGGGTTGTGGAACAGACAAGCGGTGCCTCGGGTGGGAAAAGCAGCAGGAAGGATCAGGAGCATATTCAGGCGTCATTTTTGGCTGCAGAGGATTCCTTTGGGCTCCTCCACCTGGATGATCCCCTCCACGACCTGCAGATCCCCAGCAGAGCAGAGCCCTAGCAGCTTTTTCATGCCCCCAGTCAACCCCCCTGGCTGCAGCCACCTGAGGCTCTCACTTTTCCCCCTTTCACCCACAGCTCTGCAGCTAAACTCGTGTGAAAAAACACAACACAAAGCTTAGAAACAACAAAACAGAGAGAAAATGATGTGTTTTGTGCTTTGGAGATACGATCTACATCCCAAAACCTGAAATATTACCCACTTTTATTCAAATCTTTAGGAGCAACGCGTTGCTCTGGAGGTTTAATTCTATTTATCACTGGCTGTTCCAAATTAGAGGCTTGTGAAGAACAACCTCCAGCATGACCACGGGAATTCCAGCCTCCAGTTACTGGGGAAAAATCACTGTCCTACAGTCAGAAAAATGCCCTCATCTCCCTTCATTACAGATTGATCTTGGCCCTCCATTATTGATGCAGCTGACAAGGCGATCGCATTAGGGAGGCTCCGAAGGAGCTGACACAATGGAGCCTCCAGATCTAAATTCAGACGTGTCCTGCCTCGTCAGTTGTCCCATTACAAATCTTCTTTGGCAGGGGGTAAGGGGAAAGGGCTATTTATAATTTAGCCATGAAATTTTAATTATGGGCTGAAATTGGCTGGGGTTAGAAATAAGGTTTGGGAGCGAAGTTGCGTGTGAGAGGGAGAGGCTGAAGGCAGAAGGTGCTTGACATTGGAGAGGCATTGGTTTAGCTCGTTAATAAATCAGGTAATTATCGGATTTTAAAATAAACTCTTCTTTGTGAAGAAAAGAGTCGTTTAAAGAACATCTGAGACAGGTCAGCGAGGTTTCACCCTTTCCACGCCCGTGTAAATTACTGACGCTCGCTTTATGGTTGATGAAAAAGAAACCAGCTGGAAATCATTCCACACCTCGTTTTCACATCATCACCCATGCAGAGGTCGCACAAATCCTGCCGAAATCGAGGAAGAGATTTACTCCACTTGCCCACTCTCCGCTGGGCACGTAAAACTACACCCAAGGAGCCTCCCTTGCAGCCCAGGTGCCTGAATACAACCCCTTTCCTCTGGAAATTCAGGACTTTAATCTCAATTGGACGATTTCAAGACCTTCATATGAATTTCAAACGACTTGAAGACAGACCCTTCAAACCAGCAGGCAGCTCTGAGTAACTGTGTTAGACATAAATAGGTTCTTTTAAGCAGAGGATATAGGAGCATTTTGTGTTATAGATTCTGAGCAATTTGAAGCCAGGATTAAAGCAATAATACAGGCCACAGATCGTTAATGCTAATGCCCAAGTTTGCAATTCTGGACACAGCCCTGGGCTCAGCCATCGGTATTCACAAAAAGGACTTCACAAACAGAGCAGCATACTAATAAAAAAAAACAAGAAGAAAAAAAAATCCCTGTGCAGGACCACAGCTGCTCAGTATAGATCATCTTTCCATTTTAATTTGTATCATCATCTTTCCAAGTCAAATAGACTAATACCAGGGAGCCTTATCCAAGGGCCATGTGGTCCAATCAAAGATCAATTTAAAGTGTGTTGGAAGAGATTGATTCATTTAATTCATGGACTTCAGAAGCCTTAAGCTCTGCTCCCCTCGCCAAGGCATGAGTGCAGCCTCATTGCAGCCACAAAGACACACAGACAATACCCAGTGGATGCAGATTAACTGCAATGAGCTTTTATTAACTCCCCTGGAAACAGAAGCCAGGGATAACTCACCCAGGGCTCATCTCCCTTAAGAATCCCACTGTGTCAGCCAGGCTAAAACTTCCCTCATCCGTTGGGGCCTTCCCAAACTGTTTTTGGATAAGATTCCCCAGACTGGCTCACAAATTCACCTACCCTTGTGGTTTATCACCAGTTTGTGGGTGCTCACACCCAACACAAGACATCAGAAGGGGTTTTGGTTGTTCCTGTCCTGCTCAGCCCCAAGGAATTGGATCCACCAAGGGCTGGCTGCCTCCCCAGCACCAAACCAGACCCTCTGTGGTGAGGAGCAGAAACTGAGGCACAAAATGTTCCACAAGAGCTTCCAACCAGTTGTTTGCAAATTTAATCACCTCTAGGTTATTAAATCAGCTAAAATTTTCTCACCTTGATGGCCGGCCAGCATCCTGGGTTATTATTTACCCCTCAGGAAAGGTTATGGATCTCCATCCCACAAAGCCAAGGAGCACTTGCACGTGGGCAGGCCTGTTTCTCTCACACTTATGGCCTGCAAAAAGGATAGAAAACTGTGTTTGAAAACACATTTGTAGGTGATTTATAACATATCAGAAATACTCCCAGCTGAAATCTGAAAGCAGAGAGATGCAGCAGCACAATCAGCAAACACCTCCGACCATGCCAAGTACTCGGGTAAGGTTAGAGCACCCTAAAAATGCCTCTGTCCCATGAACCTCAGAAAAAACCCAGAGGTTTTAAGAAATAAATGTGTTAAAAGACACATGGGCACATCCTCCACCTTCATAACCCACAGATATCTGTGTCCTCAGGGGCTGGGGAAGAGTTGTCCTCCTCCTTTTCCCCTCTGGTGTCTCTTGTTCAGCTCCTCCACAGCAAGAAAACCCAAACCAACCAAGGACAAAAGCAGCACCAGGAGGGAGATGAATTTGCAGCGTGCCTTGACTGAAAATTCCAGCGTAGCCAAACCAGAACACAGACTGCATTTGGGCCCCTGAGCCATCCAATAGCCCCAGGTACCCCCTGGGTAATGATTTTTACTCCCACTTGCCAGATTTTATGCTGAAATTAACGTCTTCTGCAAGTGGATCTCTTCCTGATTTTCCTTAAAATGTTTCTTTTTTCCCAGGGTTTGTATTTTTCAAGTGTTTCATACAGAAATTTTACTCTGATGTCGACCCCAGAGCTCCCAGGAGTCAAGCTGGTCTTTCTCTTTCCTGCTCCCCTCTTTCAGAACAATTAAAACTCTTAGAGAAATGCACCTTTAAAATCTTAAAACAGAATTTCAGATTATTTTTATCCACCTTCATATTGCAAAAATTCCTTCCAGAGGAAAATCTAATAAAAAATGGAAAACAAAACGTTAAGATTACTCAGTACTCTCAGAGCAATGCTTTGGCTGAAAAGCTGATTTAAAAACCCAAATTAGTTAATGTTTGATAATGAAATCAATAATATAATTATATCTTTCTGGCAATGCATTTATCTGAGGTTTTTCTTATTACTTTGTTTATTTTTCCACTCCAATACCTTTTGCAAATTACTTATAATTAAGACAAAGCAGTGATTGCAAAACTACTACAGGACATGGTGTTTTCATTAATTTGGGCAGAACAAATCAGGTTGTGGGGAAACTCATCTAAACAACCTGCAAAATCCCCAAACTCCTAAATTATCCTTCTCAGGAAGTGTTTGCAGGGCAATGCATTCTGATTTAGTGAAATTTACCATTTCTACACTTTCTATTCAGATACCTGAATACACTGTGCTCAATTCCTGTTTCACTTTTGGTAGAATATTCAGACTTCTTTACATATAAATATATTTACAGTGATTGAATAGAACAGCCTAAGTGCCTAAATTCCCCTGAGATTCCACTTCTTGTCATAACAAAGTGAGGGCAGACAAATCCAATCACTGTAGGTATGCCAGGATAAAAAAAACCCAGATTTTCTCTGTATGGGGAGCACAATTCTGGGTTTGTAATGAATGGGAGGTGGAATGGTCCCTACAAAACACCTTTCTCAGCAATTTTTCCAGTTTATTTTACTCTCTGATTTACATTTGGGTCAGAATTCCAACCTCATCCCTCCAGTTTTCTGAGCTGGAGGTGGGTCTCCAAGAAAACTTCATCTTACCTTGATTCTGTGGCGTTTCTTCACTAAATGTCCCACCTGTGCCTAGAGTGAGGATTTTCATCTTGGATTTATGGCCAAGCCAAGCTTAGGAGGGGTCCAGGTGCGCTCAGGCTGCTGATCCAACAAAGAGCTTTTTGTAATCTGAAGAGAGAGGGGGGAAAAGAAACAAACAAGAATTGTGCAGTGCTGGGAAGAGATCTGAGCAGAGACGGCGCCGTTTTCAGCAGGGTTTGTTTTGTGAAGCCTTTATTTATACACCAGATCTCAAATAGCTTTGGGGAAATCCCCAGCAACGGGAGCAGAAATTGGCTTTCTAATGGCTGATGCTCTCCACCCCGAGAAGGTAAAATATCACCCGGCAAAACAAACAAGACAAGCATTTTATGAAACAGAGCAGAGAGGTTTCCCCTAATGCAGGAATCAGGGATTACATTTCCTGCCTGGCAGTACGTGGGAGGTCAGGAGAGATGTTTATAATGGCATTTTCTTGCTTAAAAATCTATGAAAACAACGGATTGCTGTGTCAGGTTCAGGCTCTGCCCTGCTCTGTTTCTTTCCAGTTTGACCTCTTAATCCCATCCATCTCAGCACAGAGTTAATATCTTCCTAAATCCACTGGAGTTCTCCTTCAAGTGTGCTGAAATCAGGGAGAATTTTGGCTTCAGGTACAAGCTGGACCTAAAACTTTAATTCTTAAAAAATACCTAGCTTTTGGGGTTTTTTTAAGAATGTATATATTCAAATATCTATTAATATTTAAGCAAGTACTTTGATTTGAGTCCCCTAATTCCCAGTAAAAAGATTAATTACCTTGCTATTAATCTTTTTTTTATCTAGTCCTGTAGTTGTGATAGTAAACATAACCAATAATCAAAACCCAATTGCTCCCAAAATGCAGCAAATTAATTAATGCACACAGGACCTCCTACCATGGATAAACCCCAACATTAAAGGAACTGGATGCAGAATCAAATAGGACAAGATGCTCCACCCATTGGGATATCTCCTTTATTTTGGGGTTTTTTTGGCTTTGTTCTGTCCCCAAAGTTAAATTTCATTGGTATTGTTGGAGAAGGGAAAGATTTTTCCTATTTTTTATGCCCCAATAAAAGATATTTCTCTCCAAGCACAAGGTCTCTGGGCTGGTTTGGTTTGACTGAGCCCCACACCCGGGCCAGGAGGACACCCTTGCACAAACAACAATGAATCCAAGGAAAACCCCACTGGGAAGATGAAGATGCTGGAAGAGAAAACTCCCAAAGGCTTTGCTGAGGAACAGGAACTGCCAGAAAACCTTGCTGACGATCACAAGTCCTACACTGGAAACCCAAAAGTAAATATTGCCCTACTTAGGTTTTAAAATATTTATCTCAATTATGATTTGCAGGAAAAAAAAAATAAGAAATGAAAGCCCAGCTAAGCACCACGAGCAGCAGTGGATCTGAAACCTAATCATTAGTGAGTTGTAAGCAGATAACATTAATTGGAGATCCTCTTTGTGAATTCCTAATTACCTTGCAGCACTTTTCCTCATGACGGGAAGCACACTGGGATGTGCCAGGCTTTCTAATAATCCCCATTATTTATTGATGCTCTATTTATGCTCCTAAAGACGTTGAGACATTTCAAGCAATTCAGAATATTTGCAAAGCCTGATCAACAGACACAGGCCCAGGGAAGTACTCAAGCATTTCATTGTCATTAGGGCTGGAAGAGACCTCCAAGATCATCCAGTCCAACCTTTGACTGAATATCCCCACTCCCACTAAATCATGTCCCAGAGAGCTACAACTCATTTTCTGAGCACTTCCAAGGGTGGTGATTCCAGCACTGCTCCAGGCAGCCTGTTCCAGTGCTTAACCACTCCTTCAGGGAAGAGACTTTTCCTAAAATCCGGCTTGAACCACCCCAACCCAACCTGAGGCCATTTGTTTTGCCGTGTTTTCAAAATGGACTATAATGTGTTAAAAAATAAACCCCAAACAAACCCCATATTATTTATCCAGGTATGCGATATCTATTCAGAATTCTGTATTTTGGACTCTGTTCAAAGAATAAAAACAGCTACCTCGGCAGAATTTAGAGGAATACAGAGATAAAAAATAAAGAAATAAAGAAAGAGAGACATGAAAATCGCTCAATTACACTGATAAGACCTTGGGCAGTTCTATCATTGCCCTTACAAAATTAGAACCCCATAAAATGTTTATTTAGCATAAATTCTGTGCTGCAAACGCTAAAGGAGGTGAGCTTCTATAAGGAGTTAATAGCCTCAAACTAATGGTGGTGTGTGACAATTTGGGAATTTTTAGTGGTCAACATTCAAAGGGTTTGAAGCAACCACAGAGGAATTGTTACATTTTAAGAGGATGATGAAGGCCCAAATTTAAAGGCCAAGGTTTGATTTCCTGCTCAGTGAGAAGTTTCCTCGTAAGGCCCAGATCTCTGGGGTTCGACACCGAATGCCTCATAAAACCCATAGCTTCCCTGTCCTCTTCATTCCTAGAAATGAGGGATGGACTCAAAGTGGAAGGTGCTGATGGGGAAGTTGAACACGAATGTTTTGTCTGTTATGAACAACCCAAACTCTCCAGTAATGATGATCATTGCTGGAAATGAGACTTCCACCAGCCTGAAACGTCCCCAGCTTTGACAAAAAGCGCAAGGGTTGCGAGACAGCAGCTGCTGGTTCACAGTTCGCTGTTCTAAAACCAGACTCAGACCTTGGTAAATGCATTCCCCGTTTCTCTCTGCTAGGATCCATTAATTTTGGGGGGAAATAGTGTGACTTGTAATATTGTTATAAATCACACAAGTCGCTCTCCCAGTCGTGCTCAGCAACAGCGCTGAGACAGAAGCAGAGCTTGCTAATTATGTGCCACAACAGAGATTATAATGAATGCTCTCATTAACTATTCCTTTATGTTTGATGAACTAATAAATAATTTCTTCCTCTGCCATTATAAAATCATTTGCACAAAGACCCTTGATGCGCTCACAAGCCCCTCCAGGTAAGTTTTTGTTCTGTATTTTTAATCATCTCTGGGTCATGATGGACTTTTCCTAACTCAGGCATGTTTGGTCCTTCTTCTATTGCCAGGGACATCCTGCACCAAGAGCTGCAGCTGGATTATTTGGATTTTGTTGGGAATCTTGGGGCATTCTCACCACCCAGCCCACACTGCTCATCCCCCTTTCCTCCCCTCTCTCCTGCCAGGAGGAAGAGATGCTCCAGAGGTGTCCCAGTGCAGTGACCAGGCTGAACAGAGGACACCAGGCTCAGGATGTGGCTCATGTTCTTTGTCTTGTTGTCCGATGAGGGAGCTGGGAAAGGGGCTCAGCCTGGAGCAAAGGAGGCTCAGGGGGGACCGTGTGGCTCTGCACAACTCCCTGACAGGAGGGGGCAGCCGGGGGGGGTCGGGCTCTGCTGCCAGGGAACAGGGACAGGAGGAGAGGGAACGGCCTCAGGCTGGGCCAGGGGAGGCTCAGGGTGGACACCAGCAGGAATTTCTCCATGGAAAGGGTGCTCAGGCCTTGGCAGGAGCTGCCCAGGGAGGTTTGGAGTGCCCATCCCTGGAGGTGCCCAAGGAATTCCTGGATGTGGCACTCAGAGCTCTGGGCTGGGGACAAGGTGGGCATTGGTCATAGGTTGGACTCGGTGGTCTGGGAGGACTTTTCTAGCCTCAATGATTCTGGAATTCTTGCTCTCTACAGCTTCTTGAAGGGAGGTTGGAGCCAGCTGGGGTTGGTCTCTTCTCCCAGGTAGAGAGAGACAGAACAAGGGGAAACGGCTTCATATTGCACCAGGGGACGTTTTTTGGATTCCAAAAAATGTCTTTGCTGAAAGGGTTGTCCAGCCCTGGCACAGCTGCCCAGAGCAGTGGTGGAGTCCCCATCCCTGGGGGGATTTAGAGCTGTGTGGATGTGGCACTTGGGGATGTGGGTTGGTGGTGGCCTTGGGGAACGGTTGGACTCAGTGACTTATGGGTCTTTTCCAACTTAAACCATCCTGCGGTTCCACCTCCCTGCAGCAGCCCCTTCCCTTGGCAGCCTCCCATTCCAGAGGTCCATGTTGGCAGGAGCCACGGAGCAGCGCCCTCAAATCCCACCCCAGCTGTCCCCTGGGCCATCCCCACCCTGTCACAAAGCCACCGGCACCCCAAGCCCACGCACTGCCCCCGAGAGCCGCTGCTGTTGCTCGCAGGGATTTTGCCCACGGTGCAAAGAAAGATGGAGAAGTTTCCTTCCCATTCTGATCCTCTTCATTTCAAACAGGAGCAAACGTGACAAATCCACTGGGGAAGAACAACAGGATCTGCTTCATTCAAATGCCTCTTCTCCCTGCAAGAGCGAGGACAGCGCAGCCCAAGCACCGAGGCCGGCGTGAAATCAATTCCAGCCGCCGTGTGCAAGGGAAATTTGAAATACAAATAGGAATGTTCTCCAGCTATTATAAACATTGGCTTTTTTCTATGAGCAGCGTTGGCTTATCTGTATTATTACCACAAAGCTATTTTTGGAGTTACTTGTGTGACAGCAGCCACAACAACTCGTTCCTTGAAAAATAAAACAGTGATGCGGCACTGTCAGAGCAGCTTGAACAGCAAAATTAGAAATGAATCCGCTCTGCAGCCCTCAGAGCCACTTCTCACGTGTGCTACGGGACTCATCGGGGCCTGGGCATGTCTCAGAGCTCAGGGTTGGGGAGGCAAAGCGGAAAATCCATGATGATAGGAGTGATGGTTGTATTCATTTGCACGTGGGTAGCGGGTGAGATTCCCTGTCATGGGAAGCAGGAATGCAAAGAGCTGCCTAACCTGGGGGTGTTTAAATGGGCTCCATCCCGTCCCCAGAGCTTGCACAATGGATGGAACACCTCAGCAGCAGCTCCTTTGCTGTTCATTGGCTTCAGGCACAGCAATCCTGCTTTGGCAAGCACCTCAGTAGGGTTCTGAATAGCTCAGGCGGGTCATGCCAGTCCAGGTCTGTGATCCAGACCAAAAAATCAGACAAAAAATTACAATTAAGGGAGCTCTGACTCTGAACACGCCCACTCTAGAGAAGCTTATCCAATATAATGGGATTAAGTACTCACCACTTGTGTTTCTAGGAGTTCCACCTGTAGCTTGCAGCGCTTTCTCAGGACAGTTTTGGGGTTTAATGATGTGATGTTCATTAAATCCAGCACAATCTGAGCAGTGCTCCCGCCAGACTCAGTATAGAGCCAAACAAATGGATTATTTAGGCTGAGAGGAGGAGGGAACATGGGAAGATTGAGGAAGATTCATCATTTTAGCCATAATAAATCACAGAAAAAGCTGAATTTGAAGGGACCCTCAAGGATCATCGAGCCCAACTCCTGGCCCTGCTGGACAAAACAAAAGAAAATGTTGTATGGGAAATGGCTGTGTCCCCCCTTCCTAAGTCGGAGGGGGACACAGCCATGGGCTGCAAATGGGACAGGGATAAAATACAGAAACAAAGTTTTTACCAGCTCTCAATCAACCCAAATATGGTGTATTTGCATAAGGACGAAAATGGTTTTGAATTTTGTACCAGAATTTTGTTCAATAAAAGTTAAATTTTCACCACGGGCTTGATACAAATCCTGATAAAGTCCCTGACAATGAGTCCCTTGGGCTGCCTGGACTCTGGGTGAGCTGGTCAGCGATGACGATGATGATGATGATGATGATGATGATGATGATGATGATGATGACCTCATCATTGGATTGATGACAGTCAATCCATTGACCTGACTGGATTTTGGGATTTTTGACCAACAACTGCAGCAACTCTTTCCCTGCCAAACAACCCCACCAAAATTTTACTGCCATTTTCCCAGGTACCAATTCCCCGTGGGAGTTTGAGCCCCAGAATTAAACACCTGTAACAGCAACTCCCAAATGCAAAGCAATCCCCACATGGAATTGCTGGACCTGGACTTTGTTCCTCTCCTTCCAGTAATTGAATGGTGCCCACTCTCCCCTTGGGTGATGTGACCCCACAGAGCTTGGAGATATTTTTTATCAGAGATTCCTTCCTTGTGTGGAGTTTGCAAAGGCCACAAATCCCCCTGCCCAGCTGCCTTCATTATGCAGAAGGCAGATTTAAACTTCTAACCACGAACCAAATGGTAAAGCTGGAAAGGGTGTGAAATGTCCTGAGCTAACCCACAAATGCAGACACCATGCTGTTAGAGGGTGGGAACGCAGCCATGAGGGAATGATGTTGGAGAACAGACCTAGTGATGTTATTTCAACAACGCCCCCAAGAAGAATACATTTGTTATAGCCAAGAAAAAAAATCTTTACTGAAGTATAGCTGAATTACTTAACCAATTTAACCAATACTTTCAAACAAACGTCCAAATTCACTAAAATCTCAACCAAGAGCTTACAGGTTGTGCTCCTCCTTAATTATGCACACAGACCCACAAAGGTAGTCTGAAAAAAGCAAAACATTCCTCTCCTTTTTCACTGCAGCTCCCCCAGCCACAGGACAAGCCCTGGCTCCCCTCGGAAGCTGCGTTTCAGCCCTGGCCACTCCAAATGACCCCGTTTCTTAGGGCACTTTGCAGCCTTGTGCAGCTTTTTTTTGCCTCACATCCAGTGGTGATTTACTGAAACAAACTGGAATTTATACACTTGGGTAGCAGGGACTTTCACAGGCAAACTTCAAGATCCATAAATGGCCATCTCAGGGCCCGGAGGCTTCTTTAGGCTGGTTTTGAGTCCTCAGCCTGGCTGAATATTTCTCCTTCTCACCGAGGAGAGCTGAAAGCGAAAAGAGATGTACTCGTGAAGATTAAAATCTCCTTTACAAATTGAGTGTATTAAGCATCTGTGCTACTTGGCAGCCTGGTGCATCAATTCCAACATAAAATAGTGTTAACAGCTCTACAAGCTTTTTATCTCTCGCAGCTCCCTGCACTCTGGGTGGATCACACGGGCAAGAAATGGAGCTGGCCTTTCAGACAGGGAGTTAAGCAGCTCTTAAATCAGACAAGCACGATGCCCAGGCAAGGAAATTTACCTTTTTTTTACGCCATTTTAAGCAACAAAACCACTTCTGCTCTTCGAGGAGTGCCTGTGAATCTGCACATTATGGATCTGATCATCGGTGCTGTGCTGGTACTGCAGTGCTGGGGGTGTTTATTTACTCTGCTTCCATGTTTGTGCCACGCTGGCTCAGCCTCACCTTGGGAGGTGTCCCTCAGAGGCTCTGACATTTAGTGCAGGGGAAGGGGAGGAACTGGCAGAGCAGACGGACCCCGCTCCAGGGAAATTCTGGTTGGGCTAAAATAGGTGAGAGGTTGGATTCTCGCTCCTTATTAGCGACCATTTTTCTTCCCTTTCAGCGACAGCACTGCAAATTTGTTCATTTTTTGGAAGCTCAAACGTAGCTCAAGCCTAAGAAATGATCTTAGAGTGGTGCACACGTTGAATATACTGCGGTTGTATATTATTTTTTCAACACATACTGAAAAACAATTAAAAATTATAGTGCTGCTATTCCATTTTCTACAGCTGAAATGAGTCACTTCAGAGGTGCCTCTGAATAAGAAAACTGCATTCAGAAAGTCAAAGATCCAGCCTGATTGGTGATGAACTGAAAGAAAGAATAAATAAAATGAATTTTAAAAGAAAACAACATTTTCTTTGAAAAGAAACAGCTTTTTCAACAGAAAAGCTGTTCTACTTCTGATTTACCTATTTTAAATTTGCTCCTAAAAGTGGTAACAATTTAGGTAAACCAAAAATTCAGATCATAAATCTCAGTAGGGTGCTGATGGATGTGTGCACTCATTGATTTGGAGCAAACTTCCTACAGGGCAAGGAGAGTTTTCCCAGCTGCTGCCAGGTGGATTCAGTGGCTGGATTTGGGAAGCCACCAGGAGGAGGACAGGACCTCCCAAGGATGCCAAGAGCACATGAGTGCTTTGAGTCACTGGCACCAAGCCTCCAGCCTTTCTCATGGCAGAAGGGAGGGGAAAAGCCAGGAGAAGTGGAGTTTTCAAAGGGAATTTCATGAAGCAATGAGCTTGACTTTCTTTTAACACCACATCATTTGTTCTTCACAAGACCAGATTTTTAAATGCCTTTAATGATACAAATAAATGCTGGTGAGAACCACTGAGGCTCCACTGAAGTCAGTGGGGCTCTGCCAATTACAGCAGTGGAAAATCTCTTTTTCCTGTGTAAAATGAACATGCCCTGAATGAGTAGAACCCACCAAGGACGTTACTGGGGAAATTACAGCAGCATCTTGGCTCTGAATTATTAAAAACAACATGCAGCAGAATGATTCACCCAAACAAGTCGTGTGTACATAAAGAAATGCTCCCCAAAACAAGGTTTAAATAGAAGGTACTGTGATTAAATGGAGTTTAATTAGCAGGTACAATTACCTAATCAAAAGGAAGTGCTTTCCATTATTAGTCAGTCCCTGCTGTAGAACGACTCTGTTGTGAAAATTCGCTGTACATTGAGGAGCCGCAGAGCCAAATTCTTTGCTGAAACACTGATAATTAATGAATTTACCTTCATGGACTGATTATGGTAATTACAAATTTCAATTTTAAACAGTCTCATTCCACTGAAAAATGAGAGTCAGATGCAAAACGTGACATTGGAATAGGGGTATCGGTGACTGAAGTGTTCTACAACAGAGCATTGGAAAAGCCCAGATCCCTAAAAGTGCTTCAGGTAAATAAAAGATATGAACTTACATGATCTGAATCATAGAATTCCAGGATGGTTTGGGTTGGAAGGGACCTTGAGAATCATCCAGTCCCACTAGGGACACCTTCCACTGTCCCAGTCTGCTCCAAGCCCTGTCCAGCCTGGCCTTGGACACTTCCAGGGATCCAGGGGCAGCCACAGCTTCTCTGGGAATTCCATTGCAGCCCCTCCCCACCCTCACAGGGAGGAATTCCTTCCCAATATCTCACCTAAACCTGCTCCCATTCAATTTAAACCCATTTCCTCTTGTCCAGTCACTCCAGGCCCTTGCGGCGTGCCGTGACCACAACGAACTGGAAGAGAGCAGCTGAATGAATCAGGAAACTTCAATAATGCCTAATAATAAACCAAATACTTTTCACAAAAGAATTATTAACTGCAACACATTCCTGTAGCTCAATAAACTGCTGCCACTCATGGAAGGATTTAATTTTGTATGAGAACCCTCACATCTTCTGCAAATGGAACAACGCTCCCGTGTTCCAGTGCTGCACCACAACGAACTCCTCTGCACCAAACTCTAGGATCACAGACAAGGAGATGACATTTTTCCAGACCGTGGAAACAGCTCCTGCTGTTTTGCCCTTTTTTAATCAAAGCTGCTGCTGTCCAAGGTGAGGCTGTGGAGTGCAGCTGAGCCTGGAGACAGAATTCTCCCTGCCCGGGGCACGGAGCTGATATTCTGCTGTTCCTACTGCAGGGAGAAGGAGGAGGATCCCACACCCCCTCATGTGAACATGGCTAAAAACAAGGAATGCAGCTTCTGTTATAGAGAACATCACCTCAGGGAAGACTTGTTCTACCTCTACATTAATACAGAAAAATGAACAAATTCAATGGAGGTTTCTCACCAAAACAACTCTCCATAAATCCCTAGAAGGTCTGTACTGCCCAAAAGATTGGCTCCATCGTTCCCTGCCCAAGGATCCTCTCCCATGCCTCTAAAACAGGTTGAAAATCTGTGGCTGCCTGAGTTCTGCACCACCATTAATCTCCTATTTCTCTATCAGTCTCCCCAAATATTTGGTGTCCCTCAGTTATTTTACTGTTTCCTGTTTCTTACAATATTGTGTTTCCATTTTATTTTGCTCTCTGCAAATTTATAGCCCTGAAGTTCCCTATATATTATATAGAAAGTGACCTTTCATTTTAGTGGGTGCTCCCAGTTCCATTTACACATCTGCTTCCAGCTGCCTTAGGATCCTGAAATTTTCCTCTTTTTATTGCTCGAGTGCCTCTTTGGCGACTCCTGTGCATCTGTATCACCCTTAAGAAAATAATAATCTGTTTTATAACCTTGCTTCAGCAAAGCTTTATTTGTTACAGCACAATTCCACAGGGAAAAAAGTTTACCTGGTGCGACAGCACCACGTCTCCTTTTGTTCTGATGCGAGTAAAAACCAGAGTAAATAAAATGTATTTATTTTAGGCTGCACAACATGAGGTTTAAAGGCAAAGAGGTGCAATGTGGACCGTTTCCAAACAGGTTGAAGTCATGATCACATCAGTGCAAATCAGACTTGGAGAACTTCCAAATTAAGCTTTTATGCATAGCAATGCTTTTATTCCTGCAGCGTCAATGGGCAGGGAATGATCCCTCAGTGTCCCTGCAGGAGATGGGCAGGTGTGTTTTCCCCAGGATGTGGTTACAGGGCTAAACTCAACAGCAAAGCAGCTGAATAACTTCGTTTTCTGCATCACTATAAGCATATTTGATGATATATCTGAGCATATCTCAAATATTTTGCAGTCCAACCTCTGATCACTGGGATTTCCAATTTCAAAAATGCAATCATATGAAAAAAAGGACCCAGGAAATGAACGTTATACATGGAGACAGAAACACATCCTCCAATTCCTTCCACCATGGAATGTAGGAATTCCATACAATCAGTCTTCCTTCTTTTCATATCCCTGCCTCCCTAAGAGTTGCAGCTTTGTGGGATTAAACATTTGACAGCCTTTGCTTGGAGTTTACATCGCTGGGAAAGATTTTCCAAGGCTGTGGAGAAAATGGAGATTAGTCCTGCCTTGCTCTACTTTTGTTCCAGACGCATTTGGAGTGCACAGGGGAGGAGGAAGCGCTCTAAGGCAGCGCCAGGAAGGCTTAGCCCCATTTCACACCACTTAATCACAGATTACAAATAGCAGGGGACAAGAAATCAACTCTTTTCCCATTCCTAAACATTCTGGAGTTTGTTTCTAAGCGTGTTTTTCTCCGAGGAGGAAACAGCTAATTTAACATGCTTATTAAGACAAAGGGATGAGCTCTATCCTGTTTTTAATTGGGTTATATCAAACCTAGATGGAAGGAATGTGTTTGTGGGGTTTTTACTGCAGAGCAATTAATTTAATTTACCATTTCCATTCTACTCGTTATTAAATTCACTACAATTTAATACCTAAATTAATTAATACCTAAACAACCATGCAAGAAAAGGGAAGAAGCCCATGAAGTTCAGGAGTAAATAGCAGGGATGTGCACTCCACTAACTGTGGCATTCTTGTAGCATTTGCTGGTTTTCCATTGCAAGAGCTCACAAACACAACATGAGGACCATAAAGAGCTGCACACTCCAATGCAGAGCTCCAAGGGGCAGGGAAAGAGGAATTTAAATCTTCACAGCCACTCATAAAATCATGGAATGGTGTGGGTTGGAAGGGACCTGAAAGCTCATCCAGTGCCACCCCCTGCCATGGGCAGGGACACCTTCCACTGTCCCAGGCTGCTCCAAGCTCCATCCAGCCCGGCCTTGGACACTGCCAGGGATCCAGGGGCAGCCACAATTTCTTTGGGAAACATCTCCCACCATCTCCCAGCACCTCTCAGGAAGGTACAAAACTACTCACCACCTGTTGCAAAACTGACTTTTCACCTTCTGCCAGTGCTGCACATCCACATGCACAGAAGCTGAGGAATACATGATGGAAAATAAACCCTGATTTTTTTCATGCAGATGGAATTAGGTTTGAACACAGGCAGGGAAATGTAGTTCTTTGAATTCTGAAGCTCCTGGCACTCAGTAAAATGCAGAACGCTGAAGAGAAGGAATTGGAACAATTCCTTATAGAGAGAGAGGTTCAGAGCTGTGGTGCAGGTCAAGGTAAAATTGCTGCCTCACAAAAGCTCCATTCACCGGGAGCAGAGCGTGAGAAATTGCTGCTGGGAGATGAATGCATTCCTCTCACCAAATGATTAATAAAAAGATAATGACTCCTTCAAGAAGGCAATGGTTTGATATTATTATTTTTGCCTGTGTCACACTGCAGTATGTGGGCAAAGAAAAAAATCCTTACCGAGGCAGAACAGGGAATTCTTCCCCCGAATAAAAGTTCAAATACCATTAAGTAACCCGTTGCACAGATGAAAAAAGCCCAATTGAGACTGAGAATAAATACCTGGAATTCCCTCTCCTGCTATTCATTTTGGAGACATGAAAAGCCATCACACTCGAGGCAAAGTAATGGGTTGCAGTGGCTTTTTTGTACTGTTTAAATGCTTGAAGCACTTCACGGGTTTTACGGTGCCATAATACGAAATTTGCAAATATGTACAACATTTTTAGCTTTGGGAAGAGATTTTAAATGCTAAGATTCAAGCTTAGTTGAGAAGTCATAGGAACAAGTGCAACATCTTGTGAATGGCAATAGATAACTTTTACAGCTGAATGAATAGGGATTTTGTTAATTAATAACTTCCTAATTTGTTTTAGAGAAGATTAATGTCAAACAATCAATCATTTCGCTTTTTTGGAGGGATGTACACCTGTTTGGCCGAGCCTACCTCATTTATTTTTAGCCCATAATGGATTTATTTGCATCACCTATAAGTAAAACAGCAGAGCCACATCTGGAGCAGATATATTGTCACCAAGTTACGACGTGACAGTGACACCTCCAGAAGTGTCCCCACCTCCTGTGAGCTTCACTGGCATGCCACAGCAAAAGGCTAAAAATATCATTAAATAATGATTCCAGAATTATCACAGCAGCCCAAACACATCATTCTGGTGGCACAAAACCATAATTCACAGCAAGATTGCTCTGGTGAGCGGGAGGCGGGAGCCCTTTGGTTCAGGATGCGTTTTCTCTTCCCAAAGGTTTCTCTGCCGTCCCCTCTCGTGGCTTTGTCTCTCTTGGGCAGAGCCAAGCTGAGAGCTTGGATTGAAGCCAAGCTGCTCAATGTCATGGCACTGCCCCTGGTGCCCAGCTGCCCTGTGCCTGTTTTCCAGGCAGGGATACATCAGGAGCGTGGATTCCGTGGGATTGTGTCGCTGGCAGCCGCGGCAGCTCCGGCGCTCCCGCCCCTCGTGCCTTCGATTCCCCTGGTTTGCTGCCGTCCCAGCCAAGAGCTCACACAATAAAAATCCATCAGGGTAACTTCTCCAGCAGCCATTCCACCTGCCAGCTTCGCCAGCGGTGCTCCAACTTGTGCTTTGATGTTTTTCCCATCTTATCTCCCATATATATATTTTTTTTCCCCCAGGATCTCTGGTAACTCCCTTTAGAGCCAGAGGAAATCTTCCTATAAACTCCAAACCAAATTTTAAAAAGTCTTAGAGTTGCAATTAGACTGAATCTACAACAACTGGCAGTTTGTCAGTTGTACATAAAGTGGCCTCTCCATATTTTTTTAATGCAAAGAGATTGCTCTGTCTAGAACTTTGCTGGGGCTCTGAAAATCTGCACAACAGATCTACGAGGGTGGGCTTTTAAAACTTTGTTTCTCACGAAAAGGAAGATTAAGGTGGCATTAGTAACACAATTAGCACTCAGCCTGTTTCAAGCTGTTAATTCTCAGCTTATTCTTAAGTTCTTTTTATCCTCACCTCACCTGCAGCTGCTTAAATAAAACAGAGACGATTTCCACAACACAGACACTGAAACGCGAGCTCTGCGTTCAGCAGGATTGGAGATAATTAAAAGCAACGAGAGACAACTCAACTCTCAGCACTTTCAAGTTCAGGATCAGTTTGGGAAGGGAAGCTCTTCCAGCTCGTGGATCGCTGCTGATTTTAAAACACTGAACCATCAAACTCCAATTTAACTCCAACAACAAAATAACGAGTGGGGGGGGTGGCACAGGCAGCTCTGAGATGGAAATCAAAGCAGCAGTGCCTTTGGAGATTGGGATAAAATGGAATTGAGTCCATGGCTGTGCCATGGTTCACAAGACAAAATCATGGGCAGCCTTTTTGTTGCAGTAAAAAAGAGAAGACAGAGCCTTTTTTCCCTCTCAAATTATTGTCAGAAAATATTTCCTTGCTGACAAAGTGTGTCCTTCTAAAGACTGGAAAAGCTGTGTGCCAGTAACAAATGAGAATCTGTACGGAATTTCTGATACATAACAAACTCTCTCAACCTGTAGGAAGAAGGATTTCTAACAGACAATCAGCATATTCATAAAGAAGGAGCTGGGGTACTTTTAAGATAACCTTAAACGCCAACAAATCTCAGAGCAGGAACACTGTGTGTTAAAATAAAAAGTATCATTTGAGGAACTGGTATTAATTGGGGGTGGTTTTCCTTCCTTTTAATTAGGGGGTGGACTTTGGAAACGCAGAGATCGAACATTTGCCTAAACCTTACAGCTCCACAGTAATTCCTGAGGAGGTTTACCCTGCCCTGTCCTGGAGGGCTTTAGATGAGCGCCTTCATCACAGGACTGGTTAATAGGATGGACATCAACAACAGCAAAATCAGCACCACGAGGGCACAAACCATTGATACGAGAGACAAGGATCAATCCATCCGTGTGATACATTCGTCCCGTGCCCGCCAAGATGGAAACGTGGGACTGAATTAAAGATGAGGTCGGGAGAGTCAGAGAGTCCTGACAGATTCTGGAGCATTAACTCGTGCTATAAATGCAGCTGTCAAGCCTGACAGCCATTTAAGCAGGCAGAAATTCCCAAATAAATTGGTGCCCACGCTGGGAGCTTCTCTCTCCCTCTCCCACAGCCGAGGGCTGACCTCTGCAGAGCACCACAAATTACCAGGAATATTCAACAGCCACTTTTACGATGCTGTTACTGACACACCATCCCCAATAAAGATTTATGTCCCGCACACGAGGAGCTGAATAAAGTTTACCTGGAAAAAGCTGAAGCGCCTGAAGGAGCGCAGCTCTGGAGCCATCAATAACATCCCACCTCCCGGTGCTCCACACGAGACACTCATTAAAAGCATAATATAGATGATAATTATAAAAGAAGAATTTCTTTTGTACTCCTGCACTCGTTTTAATTAGAGGCCATAACCCGCTTCCTGCTGCATTCGTGCCTCGTGTTTTTCGGTCACCGGTATTAATTATTTCATTATGGAAACAGCAGCCCAAGCTTTGAAGGCAATGAGGTAGAGATCCAAAGGTGGGCTGTGGGGCAGGATGCACAAATCATCAAAAGCTGAGTAAACTAAACTGTAAAAACTGTGGCATCCAGCGTGCACACCTTGTTAGACCTGCAAGGGTATTTTAAAATTGCTTCATGATTGAAAAAACGCTGCCTAATTAATCAGGACCACATTGAGCTGAGGCTGTGAGTAAAGGCAGAGTAATTGTGGTGGCTGTTGGGAAAACACTGAGTTGTTTTCTGAGGTTTACTCGGTCCTTAGGCATCAGCCCAAGAAATATCCCTTTGCTCACCACATGGAAAAGGTGACACAGGACAAGAGAAATGAGGGGAGCAAAATATGGAAGCAGGATGGATGTGGGGTTTGCCTTTGCTAGCTGGAATGGGAATGAGCCCTCAGGCTGGAGAATCAGAGAGGGGAGGAATGAGGAGGCTCTTTGGACTCCAGGCAGGGCAGACACATGAACCAGCAATCCTGGCCCTAAATCACAGTTTTTATCCATGCATTTCCCCTCAGGCTCACAGAGAACCCCATAAGGATTTTCTTCCCACAGCACTGCTGTCTGTGCACTCGAGTACTTGCACCAATACCCTGCTCTGTAATTTAATGATTAATATTATTTCTATAGTGTGTTATCCTTAAATAGGACACTTGGAGGAAGGAAATTTTACAGTTAGGACTGAGATTTTTTTTTTTCCCAGTGTTTATATGTTCAACTGAGCAAAGTCACTTAGGATACATTCAACTCTACCCAGCAGAGAAAGATGCAGGAAAAAGTCCTTTAACTGTGACTACACAAATCCTACACCTCATCTTTAATTATCTGGCTTGCAGATGACCCAAATATGAAACTTCACAGCATTTCTGCACAGAAAGTTCATTGAAAAGTCATTTCTCTGTCTTTATCTGTTATTTATAAGCAACTTCCAGCACTGGGAGCCACAGTGTGGGCAGTGTTTCACAGATCAGCCACCCAGTTGATTTAATGCACTCAAAAGTGCAAACAAACAGGCAGAATCCTGGTTTTGCAGATTTAAGTCTTTGAGTAATGCCTGTGGCTTGCCGAAAATCCTTTTTTATTGAAAATTGAATATGTCAGCTCAGCCATCACTTTAATTTGTTTTAAAAGATTTATTAGGGTTTGATGGTTTTCCTCATGCTTGATTTTCATGTGTTTTCCTGATGAAATTAAAATCATTGGAGCTTCCACTAGAGAAGAACTTCATCAATGTGTCAAGAGGAGCACGAATTTAATAAAACACTTCGGGAAAGTTTCCTAAAGAAACATTTTTCCAACTTTTGAGGAGGCGCAAGGAACTCGTGGGGCCGGAGAAATGGAAAGCAGAGCACTAACAAGGCACAGAGCTGGGCTTTAGCATTCTGTGTTTACTGGGGAGCTCTTCTGAGTTCTGCTTCTCCTCAGCAGCACAGCCACGGCTCTGTCCTGCTCCTTAAGCACATCCAGGCACTCGTGTAAAACCTCAGCATTAACAACTGCTCCTGACAGCGTTCAGGACGGTGTTTTAGTACTCCCTGTGAGCCTGAAATAGTCAGGCACCTGGAATAAACCTGCAATTCATCATTCGTGGTGTTGTTCAGGCAGGAGGTGAGTTCAAGGCAGCCTCCAGCTGCGTCTTTCTCAGGAGACTTTTGCAGCTGGAGGGCCTGGATGCCACCAAGCTGGGGATGAGTGACAGAGGGTGACCTTGGGCTATCAGTGCTGCTTTTTGTGTAAGATTCTCCATTCCAGCTTGTTTAGGAGTAATTTTAATGTGTCCCTTACCTTTTAACGCGTCCTTTATCTTTCAGCTGCACCCACCATCATGTCCTCAGCCCCGAGACACAGCACAGATCTCTCAGCGCAGCTCTCAACATCCAGCACCGTGGAGAACTAACTGAGTACCCTGGAAAATCACAGGGAAATACTGGGCAGGAGTTGTTCCCTGGGAGGGTGGGCAGGCCCTGGCACAGGGTGCCCAGAGCAGCTGTGGCTGCCCCTGGATCCCTGGCAGTGCCCAAGGCCAGGCTGGACACTGGGGCTTGGAGAAACCTGGGATAATGGAAGGGCAGCCATTGGGACAACGGAGTTTTAAAAGACCTTTACACCCCTTGGGTTTTCCTGTGGGTTCTGACCCTTTTCTCTTTCCAAAGGGGATTTCACTAATCTTAAATCAATCCCAAATGTCCATGGAAAAATCAAGTTTTTATTAGGCTGCCTCTAAGCTCTGTCTAAATCCTATGAGCGGCACTTGCATCTCTGCATTGCTGGAGCCACCAGCGTGGTCCTGGTGCACTCCTGAACTCTTCCCTTCCTCCCTTTCCAGGTCATTCATTCCAGGTTTATTCCCATTCCAGTCCCCACACTCTTCCTGTTCCCTGTGCTATGACCATCTCCTGCCCCCACACGGGAGCTCGGGTGCTGAGGTCTCCCTCCAGAGAACAGAAAGGTGCTCTTTTCTCAAATATGCCAACTTGTAAAAAGCCTGAAAGTATTTAACGTTTCAAAAATCGTTCTTCACTGCAAGTAAGATAAGGAAACACAGGAATTCGATGTAAATAGTGATCACTTTGTGATAAGGAAAGGATGGAAAAGACTGCAAATTATTTCCCCTGTTCTTGGATCGATGTGCAATTGATTAATTTGGAGGCAAGGATTGAGACTCCTCTTATTTCTTATTGATGTGGTGGCTGCAATATTTCAAATGAACAGTCTAGACTTCCAATTTACATGAAAGAAAAAAAGTGCCTTTTTTCACCACCTCATGCATGATACTGCATATTTTTACTTCCATTTCTGGCTGGATATGAAAATTGGCAACTCGTCCTGTTTTGAGCTTGTCTGGTGGACGAAAGGATGATTCTTCTTCTCCCAGCACAGCCAAATCCAAATGTGCAGGCTGGGATTTCGCCAGATGATGATGAACTCTCAGCTTGTGTTTAACAGAGCTCTCAGATTGATTATTAAATGATTTCTGAAAGGCAAAGGGATGCTGTTGGGACTGACCTAAACAGGGAAGTGTCAGTGTTGATAAATCCTTCAGACAAAAATATAACAGATGAAGGCTCCCATTTCAGTCCTGATGTGCATTCCCAGCCACGGTAAATAATTGGGAACTGCTTTTCCTGTTTGTGCCCTGCCCAGAGCAATTGCTGGAACAGCAGTTAAGGTGTGAACATATTTTATATTAATTTAGCTCACTGTCCCACATTCCTGCATCCTGCCAAAGATGTGGTTTCTCTATTCCCTTGATCTTCAGTCCTAAAGATGCAGCAGCAGCTCTGACATCGATCAAAGTTTCTGGACTCCCATCTAAGCCAGCTAAAATCCAACCAGCAAAGTCCAGCCAGGATCTGAGAGATGGAGACATTCTTGAATTTGGAGGTGAAATAATTTATGGAAAGCTTGGTGTTATTTCACACATTCTGAATTTTCTAGGTCCCTTGTCCTGTCCACTGGGCCAGCACCCTGTAATGGTGATAACTCAGACTGTAAAAGGGTGTCATTAAAAAAGGGTAGAAAGAAAACAGTTTCTGCTTCTTTTCCTATGAAGGAATACTTTTCCCATGAAGTGCTTTTCCCTTTTTCTGGACACAAAGGTCGACATTCATCCCTGCCTGTAAAACATAGAGAGAGCTTTTACAAGAGCTTGTAGTGCCAGGACAAGAGGGATTGGTTTCGAACACACGGAAGGCAGGGTTAGATGGGATATCGAGAAAGAATTCCTCCCTGTGAGGGTGATGGGGCCCTGGAATGGATTCCCCAGAGCAGCTGTGGCAGCCCCTGGATCCCTGGAAGTGCCCAAGGCCAGGCTGGATGGGGCTTGGAGAAGCCTGGGACAGTGGAAGGTGTCCCTGCCCATGGCAAGGGGATGAACGAGATAATCCTTAAGGTCCCTTCCGAAGCATTCCATGATTCTGTGACTGGCATTTTTGGAACCTCTGAGCCAGCAGCAGTTTGTTCCTAATGCTCTCAACCTGCCTAATTCTCTCCCATTCAGCAACGTATTCCCAGAGCTTTTTAAGAAAGAATAAACTTCTGTGAAAACGAATCCTACACCAGTGTTCCATACGGGGAGATTTAATGTTAATCATTATTAACGCGATCTCCCCCTTATCCTAAATTAAGTCTTATTCCAGCCAATCTAAACGAGGGTTAAAATAAAGCAGCTTGAGGTGGCTGGGGAGCTGCTGCAGCCTCACCTCGGCAGGTCTCTATCCCACCTTTCCCATCTCTCCAGGGGAAATCTCCCATTAAAGCTGTGATTAACGCCCTGGGCAGCCTCCCTTCTCCTTGATCACACGGCCAGCGACACTAAGAGGACTAAAGATTATTCCAGAGTAGCACGGCTTCTTCTCCTCCTGTAAAAAGCCACTCCCAGGGCACTCTGAGCACTCAGAAGTCATTATTAGAATAAACAACTCCCACGGGAGCTCCTGAGCCTCCCTTGCAAAGCCCTGCCCTTATTTCAAGTTGCCGAGTGCTCATTAGCGTGTGGTGCAATTACACACCGACTAATGTGCTCCATAAAATCCCGTCAGTGCCTTTCTGCTCTGAGCACCGCTGGTGTTGTGACTTTAACAGGAATCCAAGGATTGGGATTTATAATCTCACTTTGGATCTGGAATCTCAAAGCCAGAACACAAAATATCCTGTGTTAGACCTCACCTCTACTACTCTCCATAAATACATTTATTGTGATGCTTTTAAAAGACCATCCATCTCTCTGCAGTGGAATTTCCATGTTTTTTCCTGGATATATATCATTTTTCTGCATCTTTTTTCTGCCAATCTTTCTCAGACACGTCAATACACACTCATCATTCTCACCTTTATGATGCTGCTTTTACATGAACATTAATTTGATTATTTCACTCTAATAATGAGCATTATTAGCTGCACAGTTCCTCATGTTATTCTGATAAATTAAGCTCCAGCTCATTAGTACAATAATTCCTAAAAAATCAATATTTGGATTGTTTACAGACAAGGAGCTCAGAATTGACTCGGTTCTCTCAGTAAATAATATATCACCAAAAATTTCTAATAAACTACGCTCCCAACTTTCCTGAAGCACATTATCCATGCTGCCACCTAAATATGTGCAAAACATTATCCAAATATCCAGGCACACACATCTCAGCCTCTTCACAAACGAGCTGGACACTTCTGTTGTCGTCTGTAAAGCTTGGCAGGAGAGTTCACAAAACACCTCTGTGAGTGTTAGCGCTGGGATTCAGAATGTTTGGGGTTTATCTGACTTTCACCGAGAAGGGTGGGTCGAATAAAGCCCTGGGTGACCAAGAACAGCCCCGAGTCAGCTTCGTGCTTGATGTAATCCAGATTTGGGGATTAGCCACGCTCCCCTCTTGTGTCCCCCAGAACACTTGAGCTCTCTCTGTACTAATTAGTGGGGATCTGCACCAAAACCCTACAGATCCTACAGGCAGCCTCCCTTTCCTGCCCCCTTCCACACGTGAAGTGAAGAAGTCCCAGAACATAATTTAAGGGATGGAGCCATCTGTAAAACACACAAATGTGAAGAGGAAAGAGCAAATGCAATTACAGTTCCCGTTTGAAACATCACCAAAACTTGAAGCAGAAATCCTGAAAGTACAACAGAAAACACCACGAGTCTGGATGTTCTGACCTCTGTGAGGGAGCTGAACCAGGGCTGAGTCAGGAGGCACCGGGATTGCTCAGCTGGAGAAGAGAAGCCTTGGGGTGATCCAATTGTGGCCTTCAGTACCTGAAGGAGCTGTAGGAAAGATGGAGAGAGACAATTTACAGGGGATGGAGGGACAGGACGAGGGGGGACGGCTTCAAACACACAGAGGGCAGGGATGGATGGGATTTTGGGAAGGAATTGTTCCCTGGGAGGGTGGGCAGGCCCTGGCCCAGGGTGCCCAGAGCAGCTGTGGCTGCCCCTGGATCCCTGGCAGTGCCCAAGGCCAGGCTGGACATTGGGGCTTGGAGCAACCTGGGACAGTGGGAGGTGTCCCTGTGGGTGGCACTGGATGGGCTTTAAGGCCCCTTCCAACCCAAACCACCCTGGGATTCAGAGGATGGAAAATGGAAAGTTGTTTTACTCTTCAGACAGGAGCAAACACTGTCCTTTTCCTTTGGTGCATAAACCATAAATCCCTCACATTAAAAAAGCCTAGAATCAAACTGAAATAGAACTGAAAAGGGAGAAGGAATCCAACTCTTCCATTTTAAAATGTTCCCATGAAATCACCGACGATGGTTCAGTCCCCATTTCTCGACACAGCACTTTTCCCCTCAGCCAGCAACAGGAGCAGGAGCAAACTCCACTAGAAATAAATGGGAATTCTTATTGTAGGTTAACTGAACTGCCCACGGACAAACCAAAATGAATTCGCAGTCTAAAAAAATTGTCCCTTTGGCCAGCAGACAGGAGGAGCTGAAGAAGAGTTGCTGGGGCACAGTGGTGGGGGCTGGGGGGAGGTTTCACCAGAAAAACCATTTCCATCCCAGCTCTCACTTTGCCTGGGCTCTGGGCGTGAGGATTAAAGCAGCATGGCAGTGCTCCAGATCAACTTTCTGGGAAAATTAAGGGCTCCTTCCATCAATATTTGGTTGGGGCTTTTTTCTCTCATATTTTAGCTT